>JBBGZY010000351.1:3080000-3232500 GCA_037952925.1 Lithobates clamitans | reverse complement strand
ATAGCAGCCCCAGTGGCGTAGCGTTGGTTGTCCGCACCCAAGGCAAGTAATTTGCGCCACTAACCCGCGGACATTTAGCACTCCGAGTCCCTTCCACTCATACAGTATGTTTAGCATAAGGTACCCTTATGGTACCTCTTAGGATGTACCACTCTTTCTATTTGTTCTCCTTTTCTTCCCTATATATCGCTCTCTATCCATCTGTCATGTTCTTTCTCACCCGCTTTCTTTGTTCCTCCCCCTCTTTTCATTCCTTCTCCTCCTCTTTGTTTTTTTTCCCTCTCTCACCTCTATATCTATACACACACATACACTATACGTATTTACACCTATATGTATATTGCACTGAATGAATAATTGTCTTTTGGGGGAGGGTGGATTCCAATGTGAAATGTGCCTTGGCCATAGCGCCCACCATAAAGCATTCTTCCTCTGTACTGGTCCAGGACTGGGGGCTGTAATATAATTCTGCTGTGGCAGATGGGGAAGTGTATACAGTGTGTGTGTGTGTATCATGTGTGTGTCCTCTCCTGCAGGGATTGCAGACACATTACAGGAGATGGTCATAGAGTGCAGACATAGTACAGGAGATGGTCAGAGACTGCAGACATAGTACAGGAGATGGTCAGAGACTGCAGATATTGTACAGGAGATGATCAGACTGCAGACATAGTACAGGAGATGGTCAGAGACTGCAGATATTGTACAGGAGATGATCAGACTGCAGACATAGTACAGGAGATGATCAGATACTGCAGATATTGTACAGGAGATGGTCAGAGACTGCAGATTTTGTACAGGAGATGGTCAGAGACTGCAGATATTGTACAGGAGATGGTCAGAGACTGCAGATATTGTACAGGAGATGATCAGAGACTGCAGATATTGTACAGGAGATGGTCAGAGACTGCAAATATAGTACCGGAGATGGTCAGAGACTGCAGACATACTACAGGAGATGGTCAGAGACTGCAGATATTGTACAGGAGATGGTCAGAGACTGCAGACATAGTACAGGAGATGGTCAGAGACTGCAGATATTGTAAAGGAGATGGTCAGAGACTGCAGATATTGTACAGGAGATGATCAGAGACTGCAGACATAGTACAGGAGATGATCAGAGACTGCAGACATAGTACAGGAGATGATCAGAGACTGCAGACATAGTACAGGAGATGATCAGAGACTGCAGACATGATACAGGAGATGATCACAGACTGCAGACATGATACAGGAGATGATCACAGACTGCAGACATAATACAGGAGATGGTCAGAGACTGCAGACATAATACAGGAGATGGTCAGAGACTGCAGACATGATACAGGAGATGATCAGAGACTGCAGACATAGTACAGGAGATGATCAGAGACTGCAGACATAGTACAGGAGATGATCAGAGACTGCAGACATAGTACAGGAGATGGTCAGAGACTGCAGACATAGTACAGGAGATGGTCAGAGACTGCAGACATAGTACAGGAGATGATCAGAGACTGCAGACATAGTACAGGAGATGATCAGAGACTGCAGACATAGTACAGGAGATGATCAGAGACTGCAGACATAGTACAGGAGATGATCAGAGACTGCAGACATAGTACAGGAGATGATCAGAGACTGCAGACATAATACAGGAGATGATCACAGACTGCAGACATAGTACAGGAGATGGTCAGAGACTGCAGACATGATACAAGAGATGATCAGAGACTGCAGACATAGTACAGGAGATGGTTAGGGATTGCAGACATTATTGATTCAGGAGATGGTCAGAGACTGCATTTAAAGCTGAACTCAGTGTACAGGTACAGTATATAGTATTGCAGGGTTGCTCCACTCTATTTAAACCATCTCTGCAAGATCAAGTCAGTCATTTTCCTTTGAAAGTACAAGCAAGTGACAGAAGAAAACATCACACCCAGTTTCCAAAATACAAATTTTCTTGCAAACACTGAACTGCTCAAGATTAGATGAGGACAGTAACCATTTAATAGGTATGTGAAGCTTTTAGCCTGATCCAGCAGTAAACCCTCAAAAAAAAACAAACAAAAAAAAAAAAACCCATCAATCTGTGCAGCACATACAGAGCTCTGGCTAAATAGCTGATTATAAGCTGAAATGGTTAACAGCCATGTGTCCCTGGTCTCAAAGAATGCTGCTGCAGTGTCTTCCAGAGATCTTATCAGTGTGATCAGACAATGTACAGGTCAGGTTAGGCACATAAAAAAGTAACCAGGGAGACATGAATGAGGGAAGGCTGATCGGTAACCTGCACACTGCCTGATCACATAGATATCTGGAAGACACTGCAGCTGGCCAGCAACATGTTACTGTGCTCCAGACGATCCTGTTTTTTTCCTTTTAGCCAGAGTTGTGTGTCCTGGAGAACTTGCATTATTGTAGTCATACCTCCTTGTTCCTTGTATCTCCCTCCTGGCATCCCCATTCAGTCTCACTCCAGCACTTACAGTCAGTGTGAGCCTGCTGATTGGCTGTGGATGGATGGGAATATACAGTGCACCCATAGTTGTTATTACACTTCTGTTGGTGTACACAGTACCGTGTACCCCTAGTGCAGTTGCTGCTACTTTCCTGGTGGTGTACACAATACATACAGTGCACCCATAGTTGTTATTACACTTCTGTTGGTGTACACAGTACCATGCACCCCTAGTACAGTTGCTACTACTTTCCTGGTGGTGTACACAGTACACAATACAGTGTAGTGTCTTTTTGCTAAACAAAATTTACAGCATGTCCGGTAGGTCACCAAGGAGAGACAGACGCTCACAGGCCACTAAAAAAGGGCAAGCAGGCTCTGTGTCTACAGTCGACAGTGCTAGTCGTGGACACGGTGCATTCTCGGCACGTGACCACTAAAAGAGGGCAAGCAGGCTCTGTGTATATAGTCGACAGTGCTGGTCGTGGACGCGGTGCATCCTCAACACGTGGCCGTGGTGCATACATGTCCTTTTTTCCTGCAGCTGGCCATGTTATCGAGCCACAACATGCAGAAGAGTTGGTGGAATGGATAACAAAGCCCTCCTCATCCACCTCATTCTCTGTCACCCAGACTCAGAGTAGTTTGCCTGCCAATGCAGCTGCCAAAGCGGCCTATTCCATCGGCTCCATGTCAACAGTCACTCCTTCCCTAGCCCCACCATCATGCATGGAGGAGTCCCCCTAATTATTTGACCACAGTGTCGGGTACATGCTGCAGGAGGGTGCGTAGTGATTTGAAGGCTCTGATGATGGTACCCAGGTTAAGGAAGGGAGTAACATCAGCCTAGAGAGAGGGGGTGCCTAAGAAGGTCAAGTAACTGGCAGTCATGTTCCCCCAGCTGCAGCATTCTGCCAAGTTTGCTCCAGTGACGAAGAGGGAGGGGATGATGAGGTCACTGACTCAACTTGGGTGCCTGATAGAAGAGAAGAGGAGGAGGAGGAGGCACATCTCCAACGAGGTAGGATGCCCTTCAGGGGGCAGCCACCCTATTGCATCACACCGCATAGCTAAGAAGGTGCAGGACACTGCTGACTCCCCGCATATTTTAAAAAGTTCTTTGGTGTGGGCCTTTTTTGACACGTGTGCAGCAGATCGCACTGTTGCTGTTTGCAACATATGTCTGAAGCGTATCAAGCGTGGCCAAAACAGCAGCCGCTTGGGCACCACATACTTGACCAGACATATGACGACCTCCAATGCAGTCCGTTGGCAACAGCACTTAAAAGACCCACATCAAAGAACAAGGTGGACCTCTCCTTGCTCCTCATCAACTGGGATCTCCAACCCCACTATACCTCCAGTCCTCTCAGAAACCTGCACTGAGAGGAACGAAGGTATAGAAATAGGTGTCCCAAGTACTTGTGGCCAATCTGCTAGCAGTACACCAACATCCAATTTTAGCAGGCAAATTTCCTTACCCCAGTTGCTAAACCGTCAAAAAAAAATTCGGTCCCAGCCATCCACATGCTCAGCGTCTGAATGCTAGCTTGGCCAAATTGCTAGCACTGCAACTGCTGCCTTTTCAGCTGGTAGACTTTTCCCCCTTTCGTGATTTTGTGGAATGTGCGGTACCTCAGTGGCAGGTTCCCAAACGCCATTTCTTTTCATGGAAGGCCATTCTGGCTCTCTACCAGCATGTGAAAGGCAATGTCTTGGCCTCGTTGGACAGGGCAGTCAACAGTAAGGTGCATATTACTGCTGACTCATGATCCAGCAGGCATGGACAGGGACGTTACCTTTCTTTCACGGCGCACTGGGTAACTCTGCTGGCAGTTGGGAAGGATGCAGGACAGGGTTCAGTATTGTTGGAGCTTGTTCCACCACCATGCCTCCAAAATGCTAGTGGGGATTCTGCCACAGCTCTCTCCTCCACCCCCTCCTCCTCTTCCTCTTTGGCCTCTTTCTCTGCAGATTTCTCCTCTGAACCAGCGGTGCTCCGTAGGCATTCAAGGGGCTACGCAAGCACTCAAGCAAAAAGATGCCATGCAGTGTTTGAGTTGGTCTGCTTAGTGGACAGGAGCCACACTGGGGCAGAGATTCTGGCAGCTCTGCAGGGGCAGGCTCAAAAGGTGGTTGACGCCACGCCAGCTTAAGCCAGGAATGGTTGTTTGCGACAATGGCACCAACCTCCTTTCCGCCCTCCGACAAGGACACTTGACCCATGTTCCCTGTTTGGCTCATGTCCTGAATTTGGGGGTGCAGCGGTTCTTGAGCAGGTACCCGGGCTTACAGGATCTCCTGAGGCAGGCCATGAAAGTCTGTGGTCATTTCCGCCGGTCATATAATGCCAGTGCTCGGCTGGCTGACATTCAAAGAGAATGCAACCTGCCCAAGAACTGCCTCATTTGTGACATGCCCACCAGGTGGAACTCAACGTTGGCAATGCTGCAGCAGCTGCACATGCAGCAGAGGGCCATCAATGAGTACCTGTGGGAGTATGGCACCAGGACAGGGTCAGGGGAGCTTGGCTTTTTTTCACCATGCCAGTGGCTACTGATCGAGGATGCATGCACTGTCCTGTTACCATTTGAGGAGGCCACGAGGATGGTGAGCAGTAATGGTGCATGCATCAGTGATACTGTTACTCTTGTCTTCCTGTTCACGTTTCGTGGAATAATGGACAGGGCACTTGAGGCAGAACAGCGGGAGGAAGAGGGGGATTTCCTTACCTCTCAAGGCCCCCTTTATCCAGATACTAGTATTCCTGCAGGCCCGCCGATCACACAGGAAGAAGAAGAGGAGGAGGAGGATTGTGTCAGCATGGAGGTGGAGGATAACACTCAGCATCAGACTTCAAGGGATCGTTTGCAGTCCCCAGAAACCCATGGAGTTGTACGTGGCTGGGAGGAGGTGGTTGAGGATCATGTGATCCTTAGTGACCCAGAGGACTCAGGATCAAATGCCTCTGCAAACCTACGCTGCATGGCCTTCCTGATCCTGCAAAGCCTGTGAAAGGACCCTCGGATTCGTGGTATCAAGGAGAGGGATCATTACTGGCTGGCAACCCTTCTTGATCCATGTTACAAAGGTAAGGTTGCAGAACTTATCCAGCCTTCACAGAGGGAGCAGAGGATGAAACATCTTCGAGAGGCCTTGCAGAAAGGTTGTGCAATGCATTTCCAGAGCCTGGGAGGTTACAATTTCCTGGTGCTGGATAACGTGTTGCTGAGGCTTCGTTCAGTCACAGAAAGAGCGGTGGAGATGGTGGCCAGCTGACCGATGCCTTCAGGCAATTCTTCAGTCCTCAGTGCCCAGGTCTGATTGGTTCCATAAAACATCGCCAGCGTCTGAATTACATGGTGCAGGAATATCTAGAGGCAAGATCAGACTTGGAGACCTTTCCACCAGAACATCCACTGGGTTACTGGGTCTTAAAGATGGACCACTGGCCAGAGCTTGCTCAATATGCAATTGAGCTACTGGACCATCCTGCATCCAGCGTTCTTTCTGAAAGCACACTCAGTGCTGCTGGAGGCTTTGTAACCGATCACAGAGTGCACCTGTCCACAGACTCTGTTGATCGGCTCACATTCATAAAAATGAATCAGTCTTGGATCACCAGCTACCAAGCACCTGATGCTGATGTAACCAAATGATTTTTCTATGGATGTGGGATCCCTTGAAGACTGCATGTGCTGAGTGACTATCCTATTCCTCCTCAATTTTCATGATGATAGCTTCTAAGAATATTTTTGGTTCAGGGCACCACCACCACTACCTAAGGCCCAATTTTTATGCCCCTGTTTAACAGGGAAGCGTAATTACAATTTTTGACCAAATATTTAACAGCAGTGCTCGTTCCTGTGCTCAACAAGAGTATCTGTGAGGGGTTGCAGTGTTGTGGCACCACCACCACTGCCTAAGGACCAATTTTTCTGCCCCTGTTTAAGAGGGGCATCCAATTACAATTTTTGATCAAATATTTCACAGCAGGGTCTGTTCCTGCGCTCAACAAAAGGTCTGCAAAATACTCACTATACCTCTCAGCAAATAGCTTGGGGTGTCTATTTTCCAAAATAATGTCATTTGGGGGGGGGGGGGGGTTGTGCCACCTGGGCATTCCATGGCCTCCGAAACTGTGATAGGCAGTGAGGAGTGAAATAAAAAATTTACGCCCTTAGAAAGCCTTAAGGCGGTGCTTGGTTTTCGGGGTCCTGTACGCGGCTAAGCTCCCAAAAAGTCTCACACATGTGATATCCCCGTACTCAGGAGAAGCAACAGAATTTATTTTGGGGTGTAATTTCACATTTTCCCATGGCATGTTTGAGCAATATATCATTTAGTGACAACTTTGTGCAAAAAAAAATGTCTTTTTCCCGCAACTTGTGTCACAATATAAAATATTCCATGGACTCGACATGCCTCTCAGCAAATAGCTTGGGGTGTCTACTTTCCAAAATGGGGTCATTTGGAGGAGGGGGGTTGAACTGTTTGTCACACATGCATGGTGCAATTTTTTTTTTACATATGACACCAGACCAATGTTTGCCTTTACACGTGAGCACAGGGGGACAGGGGTGCACTTTTTTTAATTATTTTTTTTTGCTTTTTTATTTTTTTATCTTATTTTTAAACTGTTCCTTTCATTTTTTGAATTTTGAATTGTCCTGGCATTTTATGCACAACATTTTGAAGCTTATGTCACACATCACCCACTCTTCTAACCACTTGAAGACAAAGCCCTTTCTGACACTTTTTGTTTACATGAAAAAATTATTATTTTTTTTGCAAGAAAATTACTTTGAACCCCCAAACATTATATATTTTTTTAAAACAAATGCCTTACAGATAAAATGGTGGGTGGTTCATTTTTTTTTTTTTTCAAACGCATTTTTTTGGGAAAAAACACACTTTTTTAAATGTTAATGCACTAAAACACACTATATTGCCCAAATGTTTGATGAAATAAAAAAGATGATCTTAGGCCGAGTACATGGATACCAAAAACGACATGCTTTAAAATTGCGCACAAACGTGCAGTGGCAACAAACTAAATACATTTTTAAAAGCCTTTAAAAGCCTTTACAGGTTACCACTTTAGATTTACAGAGGAGGTCTACTGCTAAAATTGCTTCCCTCGATCTGACCTTCGCGGTGATACCTCACATGCATGGTGCAATTGCTGTTTGACGCCAGACTGACACTTGCGTTCGCCTTTGTGCAAGAGCAGGGGGGCAGGGGTGCTTTTTTTTTTTTTTTCTTTATTATTTTTTTGCTTTCTTATCTTATTTTTAAACTGTTCCTTTCTTTTTTTTATCATTTTTATTGTCATCTCAGGGAATGTAAATATCCCCTATGATAGCAATAGGTAGTGACAGGTACTCTTTTTTAAAAAAATTGGGGTCTATTAGAACCTAGATCTCTCCTCTGCCCTCAAAGCATCTGACCACACCAAGATCGGTGTGATAAAATGCTTTCCCAATTTCCCAATGGCGCTGTTTACATCCGGCGAAATCTAAGTCATGAAATGCTCGTAGCTTCCGGTTTCTTAGGCCATAGAGATGTTTGGAGCCATTCTGGTCTCTGATCAGCTCTATGGTCAGCTGGCTAAATCACAGGCTGCATTCTCAGGTTCCCTGTTGGGACAGTAGAGCCAGGGAAAAACATGGAAGACAGTGGGGGGGCAGTCTAGAGGCTAATTAGCTGCTAGGATTGCTTTTACATGAAATCCGACCGCTGGCTGAAAAGAATGATACCAAGATGATACCTAAACCTGCAGGCATCATTCAGGTATAACCACTTAAAGTCCAGCAACATACCAGTACGTTGCTGGTCCTCGTTGGGTATATATTGCAAACTTTTTTCATGCAGCCTGTGGGCTGAACAAAAAAAAGAGATTGATCGGTGGGTATGCCCACCATTAGAATACCTCCCTTCATCCACCCACTTCTAATGATGGGCATACATGCACCGTTTATATATGCCGAAGCATGGGGGCATCCGCCCCAAAAGGTAGGAGCTGTTAGGTACCTGGTAGTAGAGTCTGACTTGTAGGAGGAGACCTCTCATACAATGCTGGTTCAGGAGCCACTGGATGGGAACAGTGGTCTCGTGAGCACAGTGGGGTAGGAGTGCCTGGTGAGGTAGAAGTCTCTGGTGCTGGTGCAGAGTAGAGATCCTTCCAGGGATGGCTGGGCTGCAGGTGAAGGCGGTCAGTGGAGGACAGCAGACTGAAGCGCTGGAAGATGCAGGAGCAGTGGTCACTGGAGCTGGAGCTGAAGGTGCAGCAGCACACGGAGCTAGCAGCATGCACAAGCAGGGTCAGACAGTCCGGGTCGCACGCGCACCTATCCGTCATGCACCCGCGCGTGCCCGAGGGACGCGCTGACGCACAGCAATAGCTGAACATTGCTGCATAGTTTGAACAGGGGCGCGCAGGCGCGCGCGTATCTGTCCCCGTCTGATGCTGACAGATCCCTGACATTGCCCCCCCCAAAGGGCAGCCTCCGGATGCCCAAACACCTTCTTTTCTCAGGATGGGCAGAAAAATAAGCGCAAACTAATCGCCTGGCGTGAACGTTGCTGTCAGGTTCCCGGGAATTGTTCTCTGGACCGTAACCTTTCCACTTAATCAGAAACTGATTTTGTCCCTGTCTTCTTCTGCCGTCAAGGATAGCCTCAACCTCAAACTCCTCACTTCCATCCACTAAGATGGGTTCAGGAGGTCCAGTTCCTCTATCAGGAAAAGGGTCAGGTATGGCAGGTTTTAGTAGTGACACATGGAATACCGGGTGCATCCTGAGAGAATCAGGCAGAGTTAGTTCGTGTGACATTTCGTTAATTTTACTCTTTACCGGAAAAGGTCCCATAAACTTAGGTGCCAGCTTCTTAGAAGGACAAGCTAATTTAATATTACTGGTGGAAAGCCATACCTGATCGCCAATCTGCAAGTTCAGTTCCACTCTTCTTCTCCGATCGAAGGCTCTTTTGCTGTCCGCTTGGGCCTTGGACACCGCCTCCTGCAACATCCGATTGTTGTGGCTAAGGAAGTCTACTGCATTCTGCACTGCTGGAACTGAAGACTCTGGAAGAAAGTCAGGTAGAAAGGTTAAATAAAAGCTGTAATTGGAGAAAAAGGGGGATTGTCCGGTGGCTGAATGGTTAGCATTATTATATGCAAATTTTGCTAAGGGCAGCAGGGACACCCAATCATCCTGTGTGAAGGATGTAAAACACCTGATATATTGTTCAAGAGTCTGATTGGTTCTCTCTGTCTGTCCATTGGTTTAGGGGTGATAGGCCGAGGACAAGGCCAACTCAATCTTTAGGATCTCACACAGGGCTCTCCAAAAACGTGAGGTGAACTGTACCCCTCTATCTGATACTATATTTGCAGGGACTCCATGTAATCTGATAATTTCCTTGATAAATATGCGGGCGGTTTCAACGGCAGATGGAGTTCCCCTTAAAGGTAAGACATTTTAGATAGGCTTTCTACAACCACAAAAATGGCTGAACACCCCCCAAAACATGGAAGCTCTACTATAAAATCCATGGAAATCATTTTCCAGGGTCTATCAGGTACAGGCAGAGGTTTTAACAGTCCCAAAGCTCGATTTCTTGACGTCTTGTTCTGGATACAAACAGGGCAGGAACTGATGTATTTTTCACAAAAGTCTTTCAAGTTAGGCCATCAGAACGTGCGTTACACAAGTTTCAGGGTCTTGCGGACCCCAAAGTGACCTGCCAGCGGATGATCATGAAGTAACGTCAAAACTTTAACTCGAACATCCTCAGGAATGAAAATTTGGCTTCCCTTCCAAAACAAACCATCCCTGATCGTCCAATTGATTTCTGGAGGTTTTGATGAAACTGAGGATGCTTCCTTAATCTGAGAGAGAAGATCTGTCTGCAGGAGTAGGAAGTTGTTTGCGGGCAGGATGGTATCAGGAATGGATAAGTCCTTCGGGTTGTTGTGCATACGTGACAATGCATCCAGTTTAATATTCTTTGACCCTGGCCGGTAAGTTATATGAAAACAAAAACATGAGAAGAACAGGGCCCAGCGGGCTTGCCGAGGCTTCAGCCGTTTAGCAGATCTTAAATACTCTAAGTTCTTGTGGTCAGTGTATATTAATACCGGATGAACAGTGCCCTCTAACAGGTACCTCCATTCCTCCAAAGCAGCTTTGATAGCGAGTAGCTCCCGGTCACCAACGTCATAATTCTTCTCCGCGTGAGAAAGTTTGCGGGAGAAGAACCCCACAGGATGCATTAGATCTTTACTGCCTCAACGTTGTGAGAGGATTGCTCCCACAGCTATTTCAGAAGCGTCAACTTCCAAAATGAACGGTAACGATGGTTCAGGATGGCTGAGGATCGGAGCAGAGGTAAACAGTCTCTTGAGATTCTCGAAAGCATCTTGGGCCGACTGATTCCAGAAGAAACGGGCATTCTGCTTAGTCAATTGCATGATAGGTGCAATTGTGGCCGAGAATCCCTTGATGAACTTCCTATAAAAGTTCGCAAAGCTGATAAAATGCTGAGTACCCTTCTTGTCCGAGGGTACTGGCCAGTCCAGAACAGCAGACAGCTTTTGGGGATCCATTTTGATGCCAGTTGGAGAGATTATTAATCCCAGAAATTGGATGCTCTGTTGCTCAAACTCGCATTTCTCTGCCTTTGCATATAGTCCGTGCAAGCAAAGATGACCCAAGACCCTGCAGACGTGTTCTCGATGCTGATCAAGTGATCCAGAGAAAATTAAGATGTCGTCCAGGTAGGCAATCACAAAAACATCTAAAAAGTCTCTAAATACATGGTTAATGAGATGTTGGAAGGTCGCAGGGGCATTGCAGAGCCCGAAAGGCATGACCAGGTATTCATAATGCCCGAATCGGGTCCGAAAAGCTGTCTTCCATTCGTGCCTGAATGCGGATCAGGTTGTAAGCCCCTCTTAAATCAAGTTTGGTGAATATGACAGCAGTCAGCAGCAATAGTTTGGGTATCAAGGGTAGGGGATACCGATTCTTCACCGTAATTTTATTCTGTTCCCTGTAATCTATACACGGGCGGAGAGTCTTGTCTTTTTTAGTGACAAAAAATATTCCGGCACCTGCTGGGGAGGTTGAGGGCCGGATGAACCCCTTGGCCAAGTTTTCATCAACATATGTCTTTAGTGCCTCTTGCTCTTTCTCTGATAAGGGGAAGATACACCCAAATGGAATTTCGGCCCCAGGAAGCAATTCAATCGGGCAGTCGTAGGGACGATGAGGCGGAAGGGAGTCTGCCCCCTTCTTGCTGAAGACAAGACATAGCAGGGTGGTGAGGTGGAGCACCGTCTGGAAACAGAAGGGCTCTGACGATCTCTTCCTGGCATTTAAAGGAAGGATCCAGTCCGTCCTGAAGCTCTGTATAGCACATAAGCGTTCAGCAAAGCCAATTGAAATAAATAAACAGACACTTTTTTTGTACCAGCATCTGGCCTTACGGGCAACTAGGTACGGCGCCAACAACTGGTCATTGAGGTCCACCCCTCCCATATTTTGGTTATATTCGTGGACACAGAGGGGCTTCTCCACAACACCAGTTGCCATAGTAATTTGGACCGTCATGTCTGCATGAAGGGAGGTAAGAACGAAAACATTCTTATTATCCCTCCACTTCATAGTGAGCAAATTATTACACTGCAAGCAGGCTCTCTCCCCCAGCCTAAGACGGGAATCTACAAGCCGCTGGGGAAAGCCCCGGCGATTAGGTCGCACGGTGCCACATGCTCCAATCTGATGATCAAAAAGGTGACTAAAAACTGGCATGCTTGTGTAATAATTGTCCACGTACAAGTGGTACCCCTTTCCGAATAAGGGTGACACCAAGTCCCACACAATCTTGCCAGCGCTTCCTATGTAGTCAGGGCAGTTTGTCAGCTCTATGTGACTATCTTTTCCCTCTTAAACCATAAAACTACATGTATAGCTTGTGGCCCTGTCACAGAGCTTGTACATCTTGACCCCGTATCTGGCACGCTTGCTGGGAAGGTACTGTTTGAATGACAAGCAGCCAGAAAACTTAATCAGGGACTCATCAACACAGACAACTTGATGGGGAGTAAACAAGTCTGCAAAACGTTGGTTGAAGTGGTTTACGAGGGGCCGAATTTTGTAGCGCCGATCGTATCTAGGGTCTCCACGAGGACGACAGAGTTCATTGTCATTGAAATGCATGAACCGCAAGATCTGCTCGTATGGCGCCCTGTACCTGGAGGCAGAGAACAAGGGCATATGGTGAATTGGGTCAGTGGACCAATATGACCGCAACGCACTCTTTTTGGTTATGCCCATGTTGAGGGAAAGGCCCAGAAAGAGCTTAAATTCGGAGACTGTAATTGGTCTCCAATCTCTGGCAAGGGAGGACTCGGGAATAGTGGCGATGTGTTGACCAGCGTACAAATTGCTTTGGTCCACAATAGATCTATAGAGATCTTCGGTGAAAAACAGCGAATAAAAATCAAGTGACGTAAAATCAACTGTTTCCACCTGAATGCCGAGTTGGCCAGTGAATGGGGGAAGTACGGGTGCTGCAGAAGTGGTGGGTTCCTAATTAGGATTGGCGAATGCAGCAGGAAGGGCACTATGGGCACGACGGGCCTGTGTTCGTCTTCTTGGTGGCAGCAGGACACTACTTGTGCTTGCCCCTTGCCAGCTTGAACTGCACTTATGGGAATCGCCACGTCACCACGTGCTATTGCAGTGCTGGATGTAAGACCAGGGTGTACTAGGCCGCTGGTGCTTGCCAGTTCACCAGAAGGAATAGCGGCGCTAGTACTGCTCTGCTCCATAAGAGGGACCTGCGGTTCTTGCACATCAACGACAGAAGAAGAAGTTCGGGGCCTGGTACGCCTGACCTTGGCAGGGACCACAACTCTGTCGTCTGAGCTATCTGTCATGGAGCCGCTGTCGTCTACAGGATCGTATTCTGAGACTGAATCTGACAGATGAGTGACTTCCTCTTCACTATCTGTCATGCTCAGAAACGTGTAGGCCTCTTCACTAGTGTACCTTTGATTTGCCATTTTGGGCTCTAAATTTAGTGGTACACTAATGAGACTCACAGGTAAAAAAAGCTCCTGACTGTTAGCGACTGTATCAAAATGCTACCAAAAAAACTGTTAGCGATCGCAGGGATCAGGCCTGACTCTGCGAACGCTGCAGTTATGTGTGTTTAGTTTTTTGTAAGTGACAGTGATCGATCGATACTGCACTTGGGTGGGCTGGGCCGAGGGGCAAAACGCAGGTGCTAGCAGGTATCTGGGCTGATCCCGCTAACACTGCGTTTTTGGGAACCCTAAACTGCTGGGGACGCTAGTATAGATCTGATCGGATCAGATATTGATCCGTTCAGATACTATACCACTAAGAGAGGTGTATGCTGCGTGCGTGGGTGTTAGCGGTACTGGCGCTAACCTGACGCTGCCTGGGGCGACACAGACCTTATCTGACCCTAAAACTTAACTCATATCACCGGCGGGCAATTAGGGGGTTAAACCTTTATTAGGTAAAAAACGGCGGGTGCCCTGAAACTATAAAAAACAAACTAACCAGCATCACCCGTAACAGTTATACGGTGATCACTGGTGAAAGGGTTAACTATGGGGCAATCAGGGGGTTAAAACCTTTATTAGGTAATATATGGGGGTCCCTGTCGCTATAAAACACTGACGGCGAACGTATATACTTACCTCCCTAACTAGCGTCACCTGTGACACTAATACAGCGATCAGAAAAATGATCGCTTAGTGACACTGGTGGGGGTGATCAAGGGGTTAAAACTTTATTAGGGGGGTATCCTAGACCTAAAGGGGGCTACCACTAACTGCCCTACCACTTATAACTGTCACAAACTGACACCAATGCAAAAAAAAAAACTGCTATTGGTGTCACTGTGACAGGGGGTACAGGGGGGTGATCGGGGGTGAAAAGTGTGCCTAGTGTGTTCTACTGTTAGTGTAGTGTTGTGCAACTCACATTGATGTCTTCTCTCCTCGGCGCCGGAACGAAAAGACCGGCTCGAGGAGAGATGACATCACTTCCTCTGCCGCTGTTTACATTACAGCAGCAGAGGAAGATTGTCATTCGTTGGGAGCGATCGCGAGGGGGTGGGCACGAATGAATGGCCTCCCCCTCAGCCTGGATCCCTCCCCTAACAAAGCCGCCCGCGGGAGGCAGATCACGTACCAGGTACGTGATTTTGCCTGCCCGTGCCATTCTGCCGCAGTGTATCTGCGTTAGGCAGTCGGCAAGTGGTTAACAGGGGTACGCAATTACAATTTTTGATCTAATATTTCACAGCAGGGCCTGTTCCTGCACTCAACAAAAGTATCGGTGAGGCTTTACAGTGTTGTAGAGATAGAGCAAGAGACTCCTGCGCTGCTAGCGGACTCCTAAACTAACAGGGGGGCACTGCTGCAACACCTAAAAACTGCTCCACACAGACAAAAACAATAAAAGCTAGAGGGGGGTGGTGGTTGCGCTGTGATGGGGAAGGGGATGGGAAAAAAGGGGAGAGCTACACTAGAGTGAATCTGGCAAAAGTGCTAAGTGACCTGAAAGTAAAATATATAAAAACACTGTACACTGGTGAATGTGTATAATAAAAAAGTGACTAGTGCATATAGTAAACGCATAAATAAAAAGCACTAAATGGTGTAGGTGTGAAGGCAAAGTGGTAATAAATCACATAAAAAAGAGCAATGCACATGATAAGAAGGACAATCACACTGATGACATAAAATGCATATCTCACTAGGTGCACAAAAAAACTAGTAAGTAAAAACTGGCGAATGGTCATACATATAAATCAGAAACGCTTGACCAATAGAATGCATCAATAAATAATGATAAATATAATGCCAAAAAAAAACCTAAAAACCGTGGATCTCAAAATAAAAATATATATAATGATGGTGTTGAATATAAACGACAGTCCCACCACCAGGTGTAATAATGCTGGGTCACAGTTCAAGTAAACATCCAAACAAATTGACAGGTGAAGGAAAAGGGGGTGATCCTTGATGGGGGCACCTCAGTGAACACAGGCCCCTTACCTTACAGCTGTAAGGTATACAGCATAAAAGACACTCAGTGGAGTATGGAATCCAGAATGGTTGCGGCTGCCGGTAGGCTTGTAAATGCAGTGATATCACATGCGGAAAAAACATATAAACAGCATATAGTGTGATACCATATGACACTGGGGGGATGGACGAGCTGAAGGAGGAGGGGGGGTTGCACTCACTTTGTGGCGGATGAGCGCAAGCCTCAATCCACGAGTGCCGAACTCGTATAATCCACACTGCTGGCCGTAGACCCCTCTAACATCTCATATCTCCTGTGGCTCTCCACCCGTCATCCGTCATAAAGGTAATGTAGTAGCAAGACAAGAAGACCGCATATAGCGTAATCCCGTACAGTAAACACACTTTATTTAGGTTAAAAACAGTGGTACACTTACAAAGAACAGACAGCTGGGGGGTAAAACTCCGCGAGCGCCGTGCTCGTAACATCAGCTGTTGTGTGGCAGCGTCCCGTGCTCCTAACGCGTGTCGTCACGTCACGTGACTTCTTCAGAGGATAACACGGGATAGAAAGCCAATGCTTTTAAATGGTCCCTGCGTAATGAATACACGGCGGCCATTTTCCCGGAGGACGCTGATAGTAAAAGGTGATATACTGCCTGGCGGCCATTTTCCCTGGGTCATATATATCAAAACACAATGTAAAAACTATATAAAAACGGGCAGAAAGACATATTGGTCGTGAATGCAGCCATAAAAACAACATATTATAACGGGTCAACATCACTGGCAGAGGACAATGAAACCCAAATGCCAGCATTCACACCGCTGTAAGAACCTCAAATAATGTAAAACGAAAGGAGGATGGGAAAGCAAAAATATAATATGTATGTAAAGCTAGGCTCCAACCTAAAGGGCTGTACATATTAAAAAATGTAATTAAGAGGAAATTCGGGCATGTTAATAACTTATTTGGGGACAAACCAAAAGCTGCATAAGCCATAAGATATTACTGTTGGTATGGGGAAGCCACATTGTTCCCATAACAAAACAGGCCTCTGGAGTGTCCCAAAAAACGCATAAGGTGTAACGAATTTTAACCCATAGAAACACCCATAAAAAATAATATACAAAAAATGATAAAGTAAAAACAGGAGCTCGGGAGGTGTCACACACCATCTAACGCAGTAATCATATAATATAAAAATATACACTAAAATAAAAAAATACTAAAAATAAACAAAAAACGCACCAAAAAGCCACATCATTTTATACAATAAATCAGCATACATCTAGGTCTATGGTATACCTTAAATGGTATTGCTTATCAATAATACAATCTAGTAGGTATAGAGAACAAAAAACAGAATAAGTATGGGAAAAAAACTGAGCAGAAAAGGAAGGGGGGGGGGGGAGAAGATGTCTAAAAATCGCTTATAAAGCAGTTAATGTCGAACTCTATATTGAGTCCCTTAGGGGCCATGGTGTCCAAAGAGAATATCCATTTAGACTCCAGTTTACTGAGGATCCTCACTTTGTGCCCTCCTCGCCAAGGTTTAGTATAGGGTTCAATACCCCAAAATTTCAGATGTCTAGGATCTCTGTTATGATGTTTATCGAAGTGCCTAGAAACATTATGTTTGTCGAAGCCCTTTATAATGTTTTGAACGTGCTCTTTAATACGGATTCTTAGTAATCTTTTGGTGCGGCCTACGTATTGGAGGCCGCAACTGCACTCCAAAACGTATACAGCCCCCTCAGTGTTACATCCAATAAATTCACCAATGTCGAACGTGGCACCATTACTATTGGACTGGAATGAAAACACCTTTTCATTCGGATGTTTAGTACGAGTACAAGCATAGCAGCGTTTACAAGGATAGAATCCTTTACCTGTAAAAAAAGAGAAGTGTCTTTTGGGGGGATCAATCACGCTTTTAACCAAACGATCTTTCAAAGTAGAGGCTCTTTTATAGATAAATCTAGGTTTCTCAGGTAATAGTTCTCCTAAGCCTTTATCTGATTTGAGGATATGCCAGTGACGGGATATGATGTTCTCGATTTTTTTGTGTTGAAAATTGTAGTCTAAGACTAGAGGCACTTGGTCTGATAGACAGGTGGGGGTTTTATCCTCAAGCAAATCCTGTCTAGGCAACTGTCCTACTTCCATTATTTGTTTATTTATAAAATCCTGGTCGTATCCTTTATCTATAAACCTCATTCCCATAAATTTGGCCTGCGTTTGGAAGTCTTCCTCTAAGGTACAATTACGCCGTAAACGCATCATCTGGCCTTTGGGAATGTTAAATAGCCAGTTCCTATGGTGGCAACTGCTTACAGGAAGATAACTGTTGCGATCAACATTCTTAAAGAAGGTTTTGGTGATGTATTGATGGTTGATGCGTGAGATCTCTAAATCTAAGAATGCGATGGACCGTTCTTCAATTTGCCAGGATAAAACAATGTTGTTGGTATTATTGTTAAGTTTAAGAAAAAAAGTGGTTAAAAGGTCCTTATCGCCCTCCCATAAGATAAAGATATCGTCAATGTATCTTTTATACATAAGAAGCTCTTTTGGGGGTTCTAAAAACACTGTTTCTTCTTCCCATTGGGACATAAACAGTCCTGCTACACTTGGGGCGAATTTCGCTCCCATTGCAACTCCTGTTTTTTGATGATAGAATTGTTTAGAATACCAGAAATGGCTATGTTTCAAACAAAAATCTAAGCATTTAACCAGAAATTTTCTTTGGTACCTAGGAAGTTTAGTGAATTTTCTCAAACCCCACTTCGCGGCTTCACAAGCCGCGAAGTGGGGTATGATGGTATATAACGATGACACATCTGCCGTGGCCATCCAAATGGTGCCTGTATCATTTCTCCCATTCAGTATCTGAAGCATTTGTTTAGTATCTCTCAGGTAGGCTTTTGTACTCTGTACTGCAGGCTGGAGATATCTGTCAATGTACTCTCCCACTCTTGCAGTAATGGATTCTATACCATTAACGATTGGTCTAAAGGGAGGATCAAATTTGTCCTTATGAATTTTCGGCAAGGCATAAATAACTGGTGTTCTACATGCTTCAGGGACCAGATATTTAGCTTCCTTTTTATTCAAAATATTTTTCTCAAGACCTAGTTGAACAAGTTGTTCTAGTTCTTTCTTCCATTTGAACGTAGGATTGTTGGGAAGTGTGGCATATGTATTCTGGTCCTTTAAAAGCTTAAGCATGCCATTATGGTATTGTTCGGTGGTTAAAATTACAATCCCACCGCCTTTATCTGAAGGCCTGATGACAAGATCTTTTCTTTTTGTAAGCTTATGAATGCCGGTACGTATCGCTCTAGGTTCTTCTTTCTTTTTGTATGTGAGATTCTTGATTTCTTCCGTGACCAGGTCTTTGAAGACCTCTATGTGGGTGTTGTTCTTGGGTTTGGGATTATAGATAGATTTATTCCTTAGGTTACTGTGTACTACTGGGTCTTTCTGAATGGTGATGGTGTTAATAGGTTTCTCCAGCAAATATTTTTTAATGTTTAATTTTCTCACATATTTTTGGATGCTGATATAAGTTTCGAATTTGTTCAGATTCTTAACAGGCGCGTATTTTAGTCCCTTGTCTAGTACCGTCAATTCTTCCAGGGTCAGGGGTGCGTCTGTAAGATTGAAAATGCCTTCTCCTATGTTGCCCTTCTCCTTTTGTTTTCTCTTTCCTCCTCTACAGCCTCTTTTTCTGTAGGGCTTTTTTTCTTCTTTGTTTCCTCTAATCTTCTCGGGGGTTGGTGTTCCATTCCTCTCTCTAAAAAAGATCTATTGTGGCCATGTTCATATTGATGGTCATAGTGGTGTCTTGCCTCTCTCTCGGGGTCTGGAAGATCCCTCAGAGGGGCATAGTAGTTGGAGGTGGGAATGGGACTACGTTCCCTAGGTCTATAAGGTACATAGGGTCCTCTCTCTTCACGATAGTCGTAATGATGGTTAGGGCCCGGACTTCTATCACGGGGCCTATAATAGTCATATTGCCCATAATGGTAATCCCTTGTTTCATAGTATGCTTGGGGATACAGTGAGGGTCTCTCTTGTCTATACTGGTCTTGTGGTGGTCTTCTTGCATCTCTAGGTGCATTTTGAGGTCTTGTCCAGTAAGGTCTTCTATTGTTATTTCTCCTGTTTTGAGGTTTCTTCCAACCCTGTTGCGGGGTACGTGGTGGATGGAAGGGTTGTCTCCGGGTGTTATGCGGAGTATTGTTACTCGGATATCTGTGTCTATTTTCAGAGTGTCTCGAAGGATCTTTTCTAGGAGTATAGTTACTCGACTGTTTCTGGGGGGTGTCTCCTCTAGAGGATCTAGGAATAGGTGACAAATCAACTTGACCCGGATTTATTTTGACCATTTTATCAGGGGTGGATGATGAAGAAATGGGTTCCATCTGTCCAATGTTATTCTGCCATTTAAAGACTAGATCTTTTTTAAAATCGCCAATATCTCTCGAAAATTTTTTACTTTTTCTCTGTTGGACTTCAGCATCTTTTCTAGAGAGATCTTTATTTAGTTGTGCGGTAAGCCTTTGGAATTCTTCCGTATCTTTGTAGATTTCAAGCTGTGATTTAAGATCCATTATGTTTTGGTCAACCTTTCTAATTTTTTTCTGCTTGCGTTTCAGCAGAAATTCCAACAAAATGGCCGCCGTGTATTCATTACGCAGGGACCATTTAAAAGCATTGGCTTTCTATCCCGTGTTATCCTCTGAAGAAGTCACGTGACGTGACGACACGCGTTAGGAGCACGGGACGCTGCCACACAACAGCTGATGTTACGAGCACGGCGCTCGCGGAGTTTTACCCCCCAGCTGTCTGTTCTTTGTAAGTGTACCACTGTTTTTAACCTAAATAAAGTGTGTTTACTGTACGGGATTACGCTATATGCGGTCTTCTTGTCTTGCTACTACATTACCTTTATGACGGATGACGGGTGGAGAGCCACAGGAGATATGAGATGTTAGAGGGGTCTACGGCCAGCAGTGTGGATTATACGAGTTCGGCACTCGTGGATTGAGGCTTGCGCTCATCCGCCACAAAGTGAGTGCAACCCCCCCTCCTCCTTCAGCTCGTCCATCCCCCCAGTGTCATATGGTATCACACTATATGCTGTTTATATGTTTTTTCCGCATGTGATATCACTGCATTTACAAGCCTACCGGCAGCCGCAACCATTCTGGATTCCATACTCCACTGAGTGTCTTTTATGCTGTATACCTTACAGCTGTAAGGTAAGGGGCCTGTGTTCACTGAGGTGCCCCCATCAAGGATCACCCCCTTTTCCTTCACCTGTCAATTTGTTTGGATGTTTACTTGAACTGTGACCCAGCATTATTACACCTGGTGGTGGGACTGTCGTTTATATTCAACACCATCATTATATATATTTTTATTTTGAGATCCACGGTTTTTAGGTTTTTTTTTGGCATTATATTTATCATTATTTATTGATGCATTCTATTGGTCAAGCGTTTCTGATTTATATGTATGACCATTCGCCAGTTTTTACTTACTAGTTTTTTTGTGTGCACCTAGTGAGATATGCATTTTATGTCATCAGTGTGATTGTCCTTCTTATCATGTGCATTGCTCTTTTTTATGTGATTTATTACCACTTTGCCTTCACACCTACACCATTTAGTGCTTTTTATTTATGCGTTTACTATATGCACTAGTCACTTTTTTATTATACACATTCACCAGTGTACAGTGTTTTTATATATTTTACTTTCAGGTCACTTAGCACTTTTGCCAGATTCACTCTAGTGTAGCTCTCCCCTTTTTTCCCATCCCCTTCCCCATCACAGCGCAACCACCACCCCCCTCTAGCTTTTACAGTGTTGTGCCACCACCACCGCCTAAGGCCCAATTATTCTGCCCAGTCCCTTTGTCCATCATAGGGCGGAACTGGGCGTGACTGTGAGCGGAGCTAGCTGAACCTAGCCGAGTACACTCGGCTATCTATGTATATTGGCGGCCGGCGATCGCTCCGCTCACAGTCAGCGGGGGATTGGCATATAACACGCACCCGCGATTTTCCCCTGATTTTAAGGGGAAAAAAGTGCGTGTTATATACCGATAAATACGGTACATTGCAACGAATATTAATAAAAAAAAATTTTATGTTAAAAATATTAAACATATAAACACAGATCATTTCTATATATACCCATTGGTGTACAGTCATGTTTTGCCTATAGTGAATTTAGTATGGAAAATCAAGTGGATAGAATTACATATTTATGTGGCAAGTTTTAATGACATGCCCCTCAACTCACCGAAAAGGACCGCACATGGAGAACACCGGCTCAGTGGGACAGAGGAGGCCTGGGAGCCCGTGGGAATACTCCTCCCCAACCTGGATGGACGAAAAAGGAGGGGCCCCTAAATATGCAGATGGTTGATAGGAGGTAGTGTGTTCAGTGATCAAAGGAAAAAAAAAAAAGGGAAAGATAGCCCCTAGGGCAAGAGAATGTATATTGAAGATTACTCACCAAGTAAATATACTGAGATTAGACCAAACCTAATTGAAAGGTTGAAGCACCATTAAGGGCAAAAAAATGGTTGTTTCCAATGATTAGACCGTTGGTTTCAATTATGATGAAAGGTGATGTATATGTGAGCTTTAAAACACATCCCAGAGTGGAAAAGAGGGCACAGTTTACAGCTGATGATAGTCTAATCCAAACAAACAAAAAAGGGAATTTTTTAGTCTAAAAGGAAGGGCTGCTAACAGAGAAAAAAAAAAAGGGGAGATCAAATACCTGCGATCTAGTACCCAAAGTCTCTCCACGACGTTCCTCACAAATGGGGGGATGAGCCGCTGGGGAAAGACTGAGGGATATCATCCTATATAGGGAAGCCCAGCTGCCATAATTAGTCCTGGGAGGTGTGTGTGGGAGGAAGGATTCCTGTAGTTGCTCGAGTCGCCCGGATGAGAAATCCGGAGGGACCGGAGCAAGTCCATCTATACACTGAATGCCATGGGTAGTGCATGCTGAAGGAATCGCATGCAGAAAACCCCCGATCCAATATCCTAATAACTCCACAGTCCAGTCCCATACATGCGCTCAACAAAAGTATCTGTGAGGCTTTACAGTGTTGTGCCACCACCACCTCCACCACTGCCTAAGGCCCAATTTTTCTGCCCCTGTTTACCAGGGGCGCGTAATTACAAATTTCATCTAATATTTCACAGCAGGGCCTGTTCCTGCGCTCAACAAAAGTATCTGTAAGGCTTTACAATGTTGTGCCACCACCACCGCCTAAGGCCCAATTTTTCTGCCCCTGTTTGGCAGGGCCGGATTAACATAGGGGCTGGTGGAGCTGCAGCTCCAGGCCCCTCCTTCAATATAGGCCCATGGCAGTGGCTTATGAATATCTGTGTGCCTTCCTGAAGGAAGAGGAGCCCTCTGTGCACACATGGAGGAGACAAGTGTTAGTCACTGCAGCCGAGTCCTGTCTCTGTCGATGCCTGACTCCTATCAAAGGGTCTGTTACACTCACACAGATCCTCAGTGTCTGGGAGCTGTCTGGGGGAGGGGCGCTGATGTTCTAACCAGCAGGAGCTCAGGAGGAAGGACATCTCCCATGCTGTTGTTGAGATAAGGTTAGTACATTTGTTATGGAGGTGTTTTATTGTGCTAGGGGAAAGACTGCTGCTTCCCCCCATGTAATGTGCTCTCTTGTGCCCAGTGCCCACCATGTCATGTGCATTGCAGTGCCCCCATGTAATGTGCTGTGCCCACCATGTCATGT
The DNA here is from genome assembly GCA_037952925.1 of Lithobates clamitans. NCBI lineage: Eukaryota > Metazoa > Chordata > Amphibia > Anura > Ranidae > Lithobates > Lithobates clamitans. Next base: position 3,209,184 of record JBBGZY010000351.1, on the reverse strand, counting down.
GCATTGCAGTGCCCCCCCATGTAATGTTCTGTGCCCACCATGTCATGTCATGTGCATTGCAGTGCCCCCATGTAATGTGCTGTGCCCACCATGTCATGTCATGTGCATTGCAGTGCCCCCCCCATGTAATGTGCTGTGCCCACCATGTCATGTTATGTGCATTGCAGTGCCCCCATGTAATGTACTGTGCCCACCATGTCATGTCATGTGCATTGCAGTGCCCCCATGTAATGTGCTGTGCCCACCATGTCATGTCATGTGCATTGCAGTGCCCCCATGTAATGTGCTGTGCCCACTATGTCATGTCATGTGCATTGCAGTGGCCCCATGTAATGTGCTGTGCCCACTATGTCATGTGCTGTGCATTGCAGTGCCCCCCATGTAATGTGCTGTGCCCACTATGTCATGTGCTGTGCATACAGTGCCCCCATGCAATGTGCTGTGCCCACTATGTAATGTGCTGTGCATTGCAGTGCCCCCCATGTAATGTGCTGTGCCAACTATGTCATGTGCTGTGCATTGCAGTGCCCCCATGTAATGTGCTGTGCCCAGTATGTAATTTGCTGTGCATTGCAGTGCCCACCATGTCATGTGCTGTACATTGCAGTGCCCACCATGTAATGTGCTGTACATTGCAGTGCCCACCATGTCATGTGCTGTACATTGCAGTGCCCGCCATGTAATGTGCAGTGCCCACCATGTAATGTGCTGTGCCATGCAGTGATCCCACCAAGTAATGTACAGTGCCCACCATGTAATGTGATGTGCCATGCAGTGCCCACCATGTCATGTGCAGTTCCCACCATGTCATGTGCTGTGCCCACCCTGCCATGTGTTGTGCCCAGCATGTACTGTATTGTGCACACTGTGCAATGTGCTGGGCTGTTCAGCAGTGCCCACCATGTCATGTGCAGTTCCTAACATGTAATGTGCAGTTGCATTGCCCACCATGAAATGTGCTATGCCATGCAGTGCCCACCATGTAATGTGTTGTGCCATTCAGTGCCCACCATGTAATACGCTGTGCCCACCACGTCATGTGCTGTGCCATGCAGTGCCCACCATGTAATGCGCTGTACCCACCATGTAATGTGCTGTGCCATGCAGTGCCAACCATGTCATGTGCAGTGCCCACCATGTAAAATACTGTGCAGTGCCCACCCTGTCGTGCTGTGTTGTGCCCACCATGTCATGTGCTGCGCCATGCAGTGCTTACCATGTAATGTGCTGTACATTGTCCACCATGGCATGTGCCGTGCAGTACCCACAATGGAATGCGCTATGCAGGGCTCACCATGTCATGTGCGGTGTCAACCAATTAATGTGCTGTGCTCACAATGTAATGTGTTGTGCTGTGTCATGCAGTGCCCACCATATCATGTGGTGTCATGCAGTGCCCACCTTGTCATGTGCTGTGCAGTGCCCACCATGCCATGTGCAGTACCCACCATATAATGTGCTGTGCCCACCATATAATGTGCTCAGCTGTGCCTGCCATGTCATGTGCTGTACCCACCATATAAGGTCCTGTGCCCACCGTGTGCATGTGCTGTGTTGTGCCCACCATGCAATGTGCTGTGTTGTGCAGTACCAACCATGTCATGTGCTGTGCCCACCATATAATGTACTGTGCCTACCTTGTAATGTGCTGTATTGGGCAGTGCCAACAGTGTAATGTTCTGTGCCCGCCATGTAATGTGCTGTGCTTCGCCCACCATTAAATGTGCTGTATCCATGTATCCAACATGTAATGTGTAGTGCCAACCATGTAATGTATTCTGCTATTCACCCCCCCCCCCCGTGTCATGTACTATGCTGTGCCCCCCACAGACTCACCCCCTCACTCTCACCCCCCCCTCTCTCTCTCATCCCCTCTCTTTCAGCCTGTTCTCTCTCTCACCCCCTTCATCCCCCATTCTCTCTCTCTTGTCTTGCCCCCTTCAACCCCCTCTTTCCTACCACCCTCTCTCTATTCCCCTTTTTCTCACCCCCTCTCTCTCTTCCCCATGTCTCTCATTCAACGCCTTTCTTTTTCTTTTCCCCTCCCTCTCATCCCCTCTCTTTCAGCCCCCTATCTCACTATCACCCCCCCCCCCCCCTCTCTCTCTCAACCACTCTCACACACCCCTCTTATTCTTTAATTTAATTCAACAAAAAATTGTTTGCGTTTTCATTTTATTTATTTTCATAAAAAGGCCCACCAAAATCCTTAGCACCAGGCCCATGTTGCTCTTAATCTGGCCCTGCTGTTTGGACCCGGATGTCGGCGACACCGAATCATATAGGCTTGGATACATGGATAGATGGTTCTTTCCGATGGATAAAGGAAACCCGAAATCTCCAGGGATGTCTTCCGACGACCTCCAGGATCTCGACCAACCTGGAAAGGTAGTTCATCCAAAACACACACCACGACCACTCTCATCCAAATAGATGTATATAAAAAAGGAGAGAGAGGGGGGCTCCAAATGGTGCAGGTCAAAAAAGGTAGGTTTATTGAAACCAACATAAAAAGTAAAATAAAAGTGATCACAATTAATAAAAGCAATGTGGGGAACGATGAACCTTGTCCTCTATTTGGATGAGATTGGTCGTGGTGTGCGTTTTGGATGAACTACCTTTCCAGGTTGGTCGAGATTCTGGAGGTCGTCGGAAGACATCCCTGGAGATTTCGGGTTCCTGTATCCATCGGAAAGAACCATCTATCCGTGTATCCAAGCCTTTATGATTTGGTGTCGCTGACATCCGGGTCCAACTGCTCTGGAAAGGGTATCCTATCTTATTCATTTTTTGGATTCACCTACTGTTGATGCTCCACACTGCACCCCGCACATTTGAAGATTATCACTTCGCTGTGGATTCTCACCTAATTTCTTTGGACTCATGCTATGAGATTCTTTAAACATTTTCCATTCTACACACACTTTTCCATTTCAATATGTTACACTTTTGAATTTTTTGTGCACTTTTTATTGGTACACATACTTTGCTAGCGCTACATTTTTTTGCATCTTTCTTATTTTAATTTTTGTCACATTTTTGGGTAGCTGCTGTTTAGTCACATTTATTTGGATTATTTTTTGATATTTTGCGCAGTATCAGTTTATTTCACATATACAGTGTTGTGCCACCACCACCGCCTAAGGCCCAATTTTTCTGCCCCTGTTTAACAGGGGTGCGTAATTACAATTTTTGGTCTAATATTTCACAGCAGGGCCTGTTCCTGCGCTCAACAAAAATATCTGTGTGGCTTTACAGTGTTGTGCCACCACCACCGCCTAAGGCGCAATTTCCCTTAATGTCTTTCAGGACAGCACTTGAGAGAGTGACTCCTCCCCTTGCAAACAGGAAACACCTCTTCCACCAAACTTTAAAAGGAGGCTCCTTTCCGTACATTGTCAGTTTTTGTGTTTCCTCTGGAGGGAACACTTTGTGGGGAAGTCAGGGCTCTCAGGTGCTGTCCAGGGAGCTCAGGTTTACTGTATTTTCACCAAATGCTTTTTTACCTCATGAGAGCTGTTCCTCCAATTCCACAGCTGATGGTAGGTGCTGCTGGCTGGGCTCCCTCTCCCTCTTTATCTGGGCTCAGGGTGAGTCTGACTGTCGTGGGCATCACTCCTAGGCGGCGGCCAGGCAGACGGTGGCCGTTTACTGCGTTTTTTTCTTCGGTCCACCGCCTGTTGCTTATTTCGCCGCTGCCATCTTTGGGATGGCAGCGGGGCTCCATCCGCCGGAAGTGAGGCATCCAGGAAGGGGGGAAGGGGGGAAGATGGTGGCGCCCACGGAACTCAATTTTCACAGTCAGGAACATTCTGACGAAAGAGTGTTTTATGGCATCAATCGATCTGAGGGATGCTTACCTTCATGTTCCTGTAGCACCCCAGTCCCAGAGATTCCTGAGGTTTGTGGTGAATATGGACAAAGAGATTATACATCTTTAGTTCAGGGCCCTTCCCTTCGGCCTGTCGTCAGCTCCTCATATTTTTACGAAAGTAATGGCGGAGGCTCTTGCCCCTCTTCGACTCCGGGGGATTGCGGTAATTCCATATCTGGACGACCTCCTCTTTTTTGCCCCATCCAGGGAAAAGTTGCAAGAGAATGAGAAACTAAGAAGGGAATAGAGGGGGGGGGGGGGGGGGGGAGGGATGGAGGAGATAGGGTAGAGAGGAAAAACCACAAACGACGTTGTCTGGGGAAGGGGCATGGAAAAGAAAAACTTAAAGGAAGGGCTTAAAACTAATATATTCATTGAGTCCTGGGAAGATGGTAGCATTTAATATATGAATCCATTTGGTTTCGAGTCGTAATAGTGAATTATCAGTACTACCGCCTCTTACATGTGAGGGGATATGTTCAAGTGCGGAAAACAAAATAACATGGGGATCGGAGTTATGTTGGGCAGCGATATGCCTATTAATGGCCGTAGTGGTGATGTTCTTGTATAGTGGTTTGATATGATCCCGGATGCGGGTCTGAAAGGGGCGCTTGGTTTTGCCAACATAGAATGCGCCGCATTGGCATTGGGCCAGGTATACAACCTCAACAGTGGCGCAGGTGACATAGTGTCTGATGGTATGTGTGTTTCCATCGGGTAGATTAACAACCTGAGAGTTGGCAACAAATGTACATATGTCACATTTGCCACATTGATAGGTACCAGTGGCAGTGGGCCTATGTGCAGTGTCAGTAGAATGATGACTATGAATCAGACGATCACGGAGAGAGGGAGAGCGTCGATAAGTAATATCAGGATAAGTGTTAATATATTTGGCAATAGTAGGATCAGATGTGAGTAAGGGCCAAAATTGTTTGAGGACGTCTTTGATTTGGGTATGCTGATTGGAGAATTGGGTGATGAGTCGTGTGGGTTGTTTAGAATCCAATGGTTTGTCGGAGAAAACCAGGTCTTTGCGGTTGAGTTTTTTTGCCTTATGGAATGCTTTCTTTAAGAGAGAGTGGCTGTAGCCTCTATCTAAGAGTCTATTATAGAGGTCGTGTGCCGCCCTGAAGAAATCTTCATCGCGGGTACAGTTACGTTTAATCCTGACATATTGACTATATGGTATACTTCGAAGGAGGGGCTCAGGATGGGCACTCTGGGCATGTAGGATTGTATTGCCCGAAGAGGGTTTGCGGTATAGAGTAGTATAGACTTGGCCATTGGGTTGTACACCAATCTGAAGGTCCAAGAAATGGATCTGAGACTGGCTGCACTCCATGGTTAATCTTAGATTGTATGTGTTGTCAGTAAGGCTGTGTACAGATGAGGAAAGTTCTTCCTTAGTACCGGCCCAAAACAGAAGTATATCATCGATATACCTGTACCAGGATATAATCCTGGACAGGTAGGGGTTGAAGTGAATCGAGTCAAAAAGTTCCCTCTCCCACCCCCCCAGGTACAGGTTGGCATAGGCAGGGGCACACTTGGTCCCCATAGCCACACCCTGCACCTGGAGGAAGTGGGAGGAGCCGAACATGAAATAATTGCGTGTGAGTATGAACCTCAATAATTTGAGGACAAAGTCCCCGTATTCATCATATTGGGGGCCTCTGGCACGAATGAGTTTGCTGATAACTGAGATACCTCTATTGTGGGGGATTACATTGTATAAGCTTTCCACATCTAGGGCTACCAACCATGTGCCACTGGGCAGGGATTGGCCATCTAATATACGAAGGAGATGGATAGTGTCCTTTATGTATGAAGGCAAAGCTACAACATGGGGTGCCAGATATTTATCTACCAGAGCACTGGCAGATTCTGTGAGGCATTGACGACCAGACACGATTGGGCGACCAGGTGGATGGTCGAGAGATTTGTGCAATTTCGGGAGGAAATAGAAGGTAGGGGTAGTGGGTTCTTTAACATAAAGAAATTTCCATGTGTTGGAGTCTATAATGCCTTTTTGATAAGCTGCAAATATCAGCTGTTGGTATTCGGATATATAGTTAACAATGAGTGTTTTAGAAATTGGTCTATACCACTCGCGATTGTTTAAAATATCCAGGCACATTTGTTCGTAGAAGGACACATCCATCACCACCACATTGCCACCCTTGTCGGCTGGCTTAATGGTGAGTTCAGGATGGTTTTGTAGGGATTTGATGGCCCTAATCTGAGCCAAAGTTAGGTTGGAGGGATACGTGGAGTTGAAATTTAAGCCCTCGATGGTGTTAGTGACCTGTTGTACAAAGGCCCATATATTGGGATTTGTAGAAAGATTTGGAAAATTCACAGATTTGGGTTTAAAAGAGACAGGAGGGGGGAAGGGGGGAGCACCAAGGGCGGCGGCCTCAAGATTGGTAGGATCAAGAGAGTCGTCACCATCAGTGCACCCCTCTTCCCAAAGTGACATTAATTCCTCGAGGGCTTGTATTTCCGCTATGGTGGGAACCTGTTGGGAAGGATTTACATGCACATTCTGAACAAGTGCAGTATTAGATTGAGATTTGTCATAGATTACTTTGAAAAGAAGTTTACGTGCAAAAAGATGCACGTCTTTAATAAAGGCGAATTTGTCAAAGTCGTTAGAGGGACAAAATGTGAGGCCTAATTGGAGTACATAGATCTGATCCGCATTGAGTGGAATAGAAGATAGATTGATTACATCAGGGGTGGTTGGTCTTGCTGGATCATTGGCATTTGTGGGTGTAAATCGGGGGATGGGCTTGGGAGAGACTCCTGGCCCTGCCCTAAAAAAAATAGGTGCAAGTTTAGGGTCTGCTGTGGCAGAGCTGGCTGGAAACATGGAGGTGATAGTGGGTTCACTTACCCTTCGGGAGGTTATGTGCGTTTGAGGGTGCGGTGGTGCCATTATGCCTGCAGGTGTCTTGGTAGAGGATGATTTGGGAATCGCTGACGACTTGGGTTGTGCTTTAGTGAAGGGAGTGGATACGTGAGCGGTCTTCGAATGACCTGTAGGTGGATGTGGTAGAGGAGTGGGTCCTAGTGTGCGGTGGAGTGACTCCGAGGATATGGCCGAAAGATCGCCTTTTCTTCTTTTTGCTAATTGTTCCTGTGTCAAGTCTTGGTAAACAGTGGAGGTACTGGATGAAAAAGAAGCAGATAAATTGTTAGAGGCATGGTTATTCGAAGTGGGTATATTAGTGGAAAAGGGTTTGTTTCTAGCTTTGGTTTCCTTGGCATTGTCCCAATTGTAGGCATATCCATTTTCATGGGCTGCTAAGTCTCTTAAGAATTTGCTTTCTTTATCATTAATAGTCGTAAGTGTATATTCCTCCAGGTGTGCGCGCAGGGTTTTGTCCCGCTTGCTATACCTGGGGGAAGAAAGACCAAGAGCATGATCTGTGTACCATCGATTGATTGCAACATCAAGTTGTGCCAACTCGGTGGTATATTCGTGGCACAACATGGAGAGCATGTTGAGAGAGCATGATATAAGATTGCTTTCCCAAGAGGTTTTTAATGTGTCGTTGATTTTTTTGATATTGGGGAAAAGTTGTATTCTTAATCCCCAAGGTATTATTTTGTGTTCCGCATATTTTTCAAAGTAGGTTTTATGCCAGTAAATTCTGACTTTTTTTTCCAAGAGACGTTGTAGTCTGATAAATGCCCTATCCAGCTCAGCATCGGTTATGGTAGAAGCATTTTGGGATGCCTGGATGCGGGTCATAAGACCCTCCCAGGCTTCTCCACAGAAATCCGCCATGGCTCCACCCGGGGTCCTAAAAGGAGAAAGAAACCAGTCCTATAATGACACAAAAGATATACACGGATTAATATGTGTTCCAATGATTATCACAGTCACAGTAAGGTGAAGATAAGAGGAGATATAATTTGTCAAGATGGCATATAACTAAGGAAGGATAGTGGGTTTGTTGGGAATAAACGAAGATAGAAAGATATATAGTTGTATTGGACAAGTATATATAGTATATATGGGGATATTCAAATCAACATATCAGGGACCAAAACTAGCCAAAAGGACATAAGCATTAAAGCTTGTATTGCTCAAAAAAAGTAAAAGTGGCTAGATGGTACCAGAGGATACAGCACCTCATCCCCTAAATAATCAAATGTTAAATGGGTGTGTGGACAAGGGATTATAGCGGTGCTAGGGTCAGGAAGATTAGAGAAGAAAAGGTAAAACAAAGAATACTAAAATTACAGATTTTATTAATAGTCTATCATAAATACAATGTACATTATAAACAATTCAAACAGTAATTATACAAATTTTGTGGATACATGTACTGTAAGTGACCCTAAAAATGGTCAAGTGGGCCGGATGGCAAGTGGCCGTTGAAGGAGGGGGGGCTCGTTTTCCTACATGTTTCGCCAAAACATTGGCTTCTTCAGGGAACAGGAGCTCATAGGGTGGATATATATAAAAAATTCTGTGTGGTGGACATGAAAACACATGTTAGAAATAGTAATTTGACCAAACACTGCATAGTAAAAACAATAACACATTGCAACTGTGGCTGGACATTCGTGCGACCCTAAGCTCCACACCACTAAACGGAACTGCGGACATACCTGGGGCATCAGTGCCCAAGACGGGAGGGAAGAGAGGGAGAGGGGGAACACAGCCACCCAAGGAGATCCCCGCAGGGGAGCAGGCAGACCACGCCGTAAATTATGCCTGCAGGGGGCATACAGTAGACCTGGCAAGGGAATGTAAAGATAGCCATGTGTCATAATGCACTGTGGTAGTTATTCCAGGAATAGAGGGTTGCGCATATGTGTATTGTATTAAAAAGAGAACAAAAAATATATGTATATAAATAGGTATAAATGTATCTATATCTCTGGAAAAGGTGCAGACTTACATGTATATCTAAAAGCTGTAGAGAGGCAAGGTCAGGAAGTGCCTGTGATATATGTATGCACACAGCAAGGAAAGGACATCAGGGTTGAACCATATCTGCAGACCACTTAAAGCAGGCCTAATTAGAAAAATGGATAGTGTTAGGGGTCTTGTTGTTGTTAACTGGGGCCAGATATGGTAGTTTATGCCTATACTTACTTGATGGTATCTGCTGTAAGAAAAGATTCTCATGGCGGTACATTCACAGGTATATAGTACCGGTGCTGGGATGAAAAAGGGATAAAAGTAACAGTGGATCCTATATGAAATATAAAGGAAAAAAGGAGGATCAGAAAGGTAGGGAAATGGAAGCTTTAAAATGTACTTGGGCACAGGTGAGGCTAGTGAAAAGGAATCTGTTACCTAATTCATCATGAAGCACACCATGTTGCTTGAGAAAATCAGTGTTAACCACCAGAGTAAGAGGCCGGTCCAAAGTACGTTCTAAAAAGTATGTAAAGGAATAATAAATAATTCATGTAAACAACATGAAGTCAGGGTGTTTTGAAAGGCAGAAGTTTACCTTGTAGCTGTGTGCAGAGCGAATGCAGGCACGTCCCTCGTCCATGGGAACTGAGGGACTGGCCGGTTACTCATATACCCCCCACACCTGATCAGATGATGATCAGGTGTGCGGACGCTAAACGAGGGGTAGCCACGGCTGTGCACTGCACGGTGCCTAGGAACTACGAGTTCCATCATGCAATGCGCGCGCATGCTCAGATCTCACGGACCGTGTGGCGATTGGAGAGGCGAACATCCCTGGAATGGGAAGTACCAAGGTGTCATCTCACCCAATCTGCCGATGGAATAAAGGACCAGAGGGTCTGAGAACAGACGTGGGCACCCAGGGGCAGACAGTTGTCTGCGCCTTGGCGTCCGTACAGGCAAAGACAGCGCTGGCCATGTCACCCCCAATCCGGGAGAGCCCACGGGGCCGCCGCCCACCACCCACGCCACAGACAATCCCCCCAGTCGTGGGGCTAGCCAAGGCATCAGGGACAACCGCAGTCCAGTGGTGGGGAACAACGGGGCACGAAGTGTAGTGCGCCGAGACACAGTCCGAAAGGTTATGTCGGCTCTGGGGACATTAACCTCTTCTATGCCAGCCATCCAATGGGCAAGGCTGCATTTCAGGGCTCTCCAGAGGTTCCTTCTAAGAACATGGAACCACAGGACAGAGAGTTTGGATACAAAAATAAAGATCCCCACCAGAGTCAAACGTTCACTTTGGTGGTGGAAAAGTCATATGGTACTGCAAAGAGGTCTTCTTTGGTCTTTTCCGACCAGAAAAGTGGTCACAACAGATGCCAGTTTGCGGGGATGGGGGGCCCACATGGGTCAGGCCTTAGCACAGGGAACATGGTCCCAGTTCAAGGCCCAAAAATCCTCAAATTGGAGAGAGCTAAAAGTGGTTGCCCTAGCATTAGCTTTCTTCTCTCAAAACCTCATAGGTTGCCGTGTCCAGATTTTGTCAGACAATGGCACTACCATAGCCTACCTGAACAAACAGGGAGGCACAAGAAGCAGGGCCCTTCACTTACTGTCAGTAGAGACTCTGGAGTGGGCAGGGAACCACTTACTATCTATATCGGCAGTCCATCTCAAAGGCACATTAAACGAAGTAGCGGATTATCTGAGCCGACAGAAGGTTCGGGAATCAGAGTGGAGTCTGAACAGGGAGGTGTTTGCATTAATCACCAGTACTTGGGGCCTTCCGCAGGTAGACCTGTTTGCTTCAAGACAAAACACGCAGCTCCCGCAATTTTTCTCCCTTCAGAGAGACGACCGCTCTCAGGGGATAGATGCTCTGGCACATCCGTGGGATTTTCACCTAGGATATGCTTTTCCTCCATTCCGGTTAATCCCACTAGTGTTGAGAAAGATACTGAAAGAGAGAGTATCAATAATTTTGATTACTCCATATTGGCCAAAGAGAGCTTGGTTTTCCACAATTCTTCAGTTGGCAATCAAACCATGTTGGCATCTTCTGCTCAATCAGGATCTGTTGTTTCAGGGGCCAGTGCATCATCCAGATGTGGGCAGGTTAAAGCTCACTGCCTGGTATCTGAGGAGCAATTAATGAGAAGCAAAGGCTTTTCAGAACATTTAACTACTACGTTGCTTTCCAGTAGGAAAAAGGTAACCAGCGATATTTACGCCAAAGTATGGAAAGTCTGTTTCTCAAGTCGTCTTCCAGGATGGCACCCTGAGAGATGACTGGTCCTCCTGACAGGAAACACAATCAAGAAAGAGGTTAAAAACCCCGCCCCTCCCTGCACCCCTCAGTTTTTGATTGTGTGTCCCCACAGCGAAACAGTTTGTTTTCTTCTGATAGACCTAAGGCCGTGGGCTGGAAGTCTCCCCCTGGGTGCCAGACTGCAGGTTTTTGGAAAGCCTTTGAGTCTGGTAGGGCTTGCCCTTCCCGGGGGGATTAGTTTCCCCTATTTCTCTGGGGGGCATTGAAGAGCTCCCCATGAGGACTGGAGGACCCTGGGCACTGTGAGTCTCCAGAACTCCAGGGACCATGTTCCTGCTCCCCCCTCACCTTACCTGTCGGTTAGGAGATGATTTGCCAGACCTGTTTTTTCCCTGCAGATGCAGGGCTCTGCTGGGTCTCCTGGCCGCCTCAGCGCCGGTGGCTGTGTGTGTGTTCGGCGCCATTTTGCGGTGGATCTTTCTGGGAGGAAATGACGTCACGGCGGCCCGGACACTAGAGCACGCTGACCCGAGACCTCAGCAAGATGGCAGCGGCGTTCGGAACACCATGAGGAGCCAGCAGCCGACACAAGGACTACAGGTACCAGCTGTTAAAAGGGGGATAGTCCTGGGCAGCTGGGCAAGGAGCAGGTATCCACTACTCGCTTGCTGCAATGGAGCAGGAGGAGGCTACAGCTATTTTGGAGGCCCCCGGGGGTGAGTCTACCAGGCTGGGGGGGATAAGGGAGGGGGTGACCCTCTAGCCTTACCCTCATAAGAGATTTCTGTTTAATTTTTACTAGCTAAATGGGCTTCTTGTTTTGCAGACACAGAAACCCAGAGTGTTGCCAGTAGACCGAGACCCAAAAATCCTTCCCGAACCAAAAGGTGTGGGCACTGCAATGCTAAACTGGCCGCAGAGCACACCAAGCCGTTCTGTTATAAGTGCATTCACAAATTGTCAGGGAAGGAGACTTCAGAAGTTATGAGGGATTTTCTCTCAGTACAATCTGAAATGCTGTCCACACTTAAAGCCTTTCAGGCTAGCCTCAATGCTAGGCAGGATAGCAGAGAGGGCTCATCCTCCCAGAAAAGTGTTTTTTCCAATGTTAGACAGGTAAGCACTGTTCCGCAGAAACCGCCATCTTCTCAGGATTCGGAGGAGGAGGCGGAGGAAGTGGAAGACCCCTGCCGTAGTCTCCTTGAAGAAGGGGAAGACGCAGAGGATAGCCAGGAGGAAGAGGGACACTCCAGACCAGGCCGACATATCTTCTCTACAGATGATATGGAAGGCCTCCTAGGGGCTATTTATGCTTCGGAGGAGATCCAGGAGCCAGAGGCACAGACTTCTGTACAGGATAGGTTGTATCAGGGGTTGTCTAAAGCTCAGTCCAAGGTGTTACCTATCCACCAGTCTCTGAAGGACATTGTCTTAAGAGAATGGAAGGAGCCAGAAAATAAACTTCAGAAGTTTAAGACCTGGAAACACAGGTGTCCGTTTAAGGAAGAGGAGCAGGAGAAGTTTTTAAACTTCCCAAACTGGATGCATCTCTGGCCCAGGTGTCCAAACAATCTGACCTGTCTTTTGAAGACGCAGGTAACATTCGGGAACAAATGGACCGTAGGTCAGAAACCCTTTTATGCAGGGCCTGGGAGGCCAATGCGGCTACATTAAGTCCGGCTTTAGCTTCAGCTTGTATAGCTAGAAATACTAATATGTGGCTTAATAAACTGACAGATCATGTGGCGAGTACTTCCAAGTCCAAAGATCTTTTGGATTCCCTGGAGGTAATTGGTAAAGCGGTAGCCTTTCTTGCAGATGCTGCAGTGGAGTCGGTGTGGACTTCAGCTAAGACAGCAGCTCTTCTTAATTCAGCCAGAAGAGCCATATGGGTTAAGACCTGGGATGGGGACCATACCTCTAAGACCAGGTTATGCGGCCTTCCTTTTGAGAGGTCTCTCCTGTTTGGTACAGGGTTGGACCAAGCCCTCTCCAGATCTACGGAGAAGGGAAAGAAATTTCCAGTTAAGCCTGAAAAGGCCAAGAGATTTTTTCGAGGCCCCCAGGTCAACAACCAGTTTAAGGACCGTAAGGAAGGAAAGAAATGGGGTGTTGGAAAAGCCAAACAGAAAGGAGCTCTCCTTTTCTCCGGCCCTAAGGTCGCAGACAAGGATCCTAAGTGATGCCAGCACCAAGGTGGGAGGGAGGCTGGCACAATTTATCCCTCAGTGGGAGCTGGTAGCCCGGAGCCCTCTGGTCCTTCAGTGGATAAGAGAAGGCTACAGGCTAGAGTTTGCCTCCAGGCCTCCGCAGACATTTCTACTGACTTTTCTACCCAGAGAACAACCAAAGGCCATAGGGCTCATGGAAAATATCGAGCTATTGGCAAGTCAGAGGGTCATTCTCCCAGTTCCGGCGGATCAGCAAGAAAAGGGTTTTTATTCCCACGTCTTTGTAGTTCCCAAACCATCCGGGAAGTTCAGGTTGATCCTGAATCTAAAGAAATTAAACACCTTCCTGCGATACAAAAGATTTTGCATGGAATCGGTCTATACGGTCAGAAAACTTCTGTTAAAGGAAGTTTTCATGGCTACCATAGACCTGAAGGATGCATATCTGCATATTCACATTCTACCACAGCACCAGGTATTCCTTCGCTTTGCTATTCGCACAGATCAGGGTACCCAGCACTGGCAGTTCCAGGCCCTTCCCTTTGGGCTGGGGGCCAGCCCAAGGGTATTTACAAAGATCCTTGCAGAGGTCATCTCCTACCTGCACCTTCAGGGGATCTCTCTGATACCGTATTTAGACGACCTGTTGGTCTACAACCTTTCCAGGGAGTCCCTTCTCCTGGATCTGGACAAAGTAATATCCACCTTGGAGTCCCTGGGATGGTTGATAAGTCACGAGAAATCCTCCCTGATTGCTTCTCAGACCAAGCTCTACCTGGGCCTATGGGTGGACTCAGTAGGGCAGAAGCTGATCCTCCCGCAGGAGAAAATAGAAGCACTGATTGCTTCAGTGTCTTCAATCCTGCGTCAAGAGGTAGTGTCCAGAAGGGGGATCATGAGGATTCTAGGTCTCATGACTTCATGTATTCCGGCAGTGCCTTGGGCCCAGTTCCACTCAAGACCCCTGCAAAACTTGCTGCTATCCTCATGGGATGGAAAGAAGGAATCCCTGGATATTCTGGTTACCATCTCTCAAAGGATAAGATATTCCTTACTTTGGTGGCTCAATCCCCAAAGGTTGGGGGCAGGTCATCTCTGGTCCCAGCTCCAGCTGGTCAGAATAACGACCGATGCGAGCTCTTGGGAATGGGGGGCCCATCTAGAAGAACTCCAAGCTCAGGGTGTGTGGGACACACGACAGAGAACGGCGTCCTCCAATTTCAGAGAATTGTTGGCTGTCAGAGAGGCTCTAATAGCCTTCGAGAGCAGGATCAGGGGGAGAGAGGTTCAGATCCTCTCCGACAATTCCACGACAGTGGCCTTTCTGAACCGTCAGGGGGGTACACGGTCGCTTTCCCTAATGAGATTGACACAGGAGATTCTAGAATGGGCGGAACAAAGGATACCGTCCATCTCTGCGGTGCACATAAGGGGAGTTTTCAACATAAGAGCGGATTTCCTCAGTCGTCAGACAGTACAACAGGGAGAATGGGAGCTGAATCCAGAGATTTTCTCCTTGGTCTGTCAACAGCTAGGCACACCAGAGATAGATCTCTTTGCCCGCAGGGAAAACAGGAGAGTCAAGAGATACTTTTCCCTCTGCAGGAAACGGGGGTCCGAGGGGGTGGACGCATTAGCTCAGGAATGGGACTTCACTCCAGCCTATGCGTTTCCTCCCTTAGCCCTGATTCCCAGAATCCTTCAAAGACTAAGTCGGGCCAGGGGCAATTTGATCTTGATTGCCCCCTGGTGGCCCAAGAGGTCCTGGTTTCCCACGTTGTGGAACTGGGCGGTTTTACCTCCGGTTCAGCTTCCAGAACGTCAGGATCTTCTGCTTCAAGGCCCTCGTTACCATCCGAACCCCGGTTTCTTCAGGTTGACAGCTTGGCTGTTAAAAGGGAGAACCTGCGCAACAAGGGGTGTTCAGAGAGAGTGATTGACACCCTGTTGCTGAGTAGAAAGCCTGCAACAAGGCGCATTTATGCTAGGGTCTGGGGGGCTTTCTCCCGTTGGTGTGAAGCAAGAGGAGTCCCCCAGGAAGATATTCCAGTTATCTTAGACTTCCTACAGGAGGGAGTAGACCGAGGTTTAGCTACCAAGACTCTGAAAGTTCAGGTGGCAGCTTTGTCTAGTTTTTTGAATATTAAATTAGCTCTAGATCCTTTAATTAAGAGATTCTTGTCGGCTAGAGAGAGACTTTCCCCGGTGCAAATGAAGGAATTTCCACCGTGGGATTTATCTTTAGTCTTGGAAGCCCTGACCAGGGCACCTTTTGAGCCGTTGGCTCAATCTTCAGTTAGACTGATTTCTTTTAAAACCGCCTTCCTTCTGGCTGTTACCATGCTCTTTCGATTTGCATGCTCTTTCTATGAAGGAGCCCTTTTTCCGTCTGTTAGAGGACAGAATTATTCTCAGGCAGGACCCTTTGTACCTTCCCAAGGTGGCTTCACGCTTCCATAGGTCACAGGAGATTATTTTACCCTCCTTCTGTCTCAATCCTCAGAACGAGAAGGAAAGGGCCTTCCATACGTTAGATGTCAGGAGATGTCTATTGCTTTACCTAGAAAAGGTTAAAGAATTCAGGAAGTCTCAGCAACTGTTGGTCAGTTTTTGTGGAGTTCGAAGAGGCGAACAGGCCTCTAGAACAGGGCCAGATTAAGAGCAACATGGGCCTGGTGCTTTTTATGAAAATAAATAAAATGAAAACGCAAACAATTTTTTGTTGAATTAAATTAAAGAATAAGAGGGGTGTGTGAGAGTGGTTGAGAGAGAGAGAGGGGGGGGGGGGTGATAGCGAGATAGGGGGCTGAAAGAGAGGGGATGAGAGGGAGGGGAAAAGAAAAAGAAAGGCGTTGAATGAGAGACATGGGGACGAGAGAGAGGGGGTGAGAAAAAGGGGAATAGAGAGAGGGTGGTAGGAAAGAGGGGGTTGAAGGGGGCAAGACAAGAGAGAGAGAATGGGGGATGAAGGGGGTGAGAGAGAGAACAGGGTGAAAGAGAGGGGATGAGAGAGAGAAAGAGGGGGGGGGGTGAGAGTGAGGGGGTGAGTCTGTGGGGGGCACAGCATAGTACATTACACGGGGGGGGGGTGAATAGCAGAGTACATTACATGGTTGGCACTACACATTACATGTTGGATACATGGATACAGCACATTTAATGGTGGGCGAAGCACAGCACATTACATGGCGGGCACAGAACATTACACTGTTGGCACTGCCCAATACAGCACATTACAAGGTAGGCACAGTACATTATATGGTGGGCACAGCACATGACATGGTTGGTACTGCACAACACAGCACATTGCATGGTGGGCACAACACAGCACATGCATACGGTGGGCACAGGACCTTATATGGTGGGTACAGCACATGACATGGCAGGCACAGCTGAGCACATTATATGGTGGGCACAGCATATTATATGGTGGGTACTGCACATAGCATGGTGGGCACTGCACAGCACATGACAAGGTGGGCACTGCATGACACCACATGATATGGTGGGCACTGCATGACACAGCACAACACATTACATTGTGAGCACAGCACATTAATTGGTTGACACCGCACATGACATGGTGAGCCCTGCATAGCGCATTCCATTGTGGGTACTGCACGGCACATGCCATGGTGGACAATGTACAGCACATTACATGCTGGGTACAGCACATTACATGGTAAGCACTGCATGGTGCAGCACATGACATGGTGGGCACAACACAGCACGACAGGGTGGGCACTGCACAGTATTTTACATGGTGGGCACTGCACATGACATGGTTGGCACTGCATGGCACAGCACATTACATGGTGGGTACAGCGCATTACATGGTGGGCACTGCATGGCACAGCACATGACGTGGTGGGCACAGCGCATTACATGGTGGGCACTGAATGGCACAACACATTACATGGTGGGCACTGCATGGCATAGCACATTTCATGGTGGGCAATGCAACTGCACATTACATGTTAGGAACTGCACATGACATGGTGGGCACTGCTGAACAGCCCAGCACATTGCACAGTGTGCACAATACAGTACATGCTGGGCACAACACATGGCAGGGTGGGCACAGCACATGACATGGTGGGAACTGCACATGACATGGTGGGCACTGCATGGCACATCACATTACATGGTGGGCACTGTACATTACTTGGTGGGATCACTGCATGGCACAGCACATTACATGGTGGGCACTGCACATTACATGGCGGGCACTGCAATGTACAGCACATGACATGGTGGGCACTGCAATGTACAGCACATTACATGGTGGGCACTGCAATGTACAGCACATGACATGGTGGGCACTGCAATGCACAGCAAATTACATACTGGGCACAGCACATTACATGGGGGGCAATGCACAGCACATGACATAGTTGGCACAGCACATTACATGGGGGGCACTGCAATGCACAGCACATGACATAGTGGGCACAGCACATTGCATGGGGGCACTGTATGCACAGCACGTGACATAGTGGGCAAAGCACATTACATGGGGGGCACTGCAATGCACAGCACATGACATAGTGGGCACAGCACATTACATGGGGCCACTGCAATGCACATGACATGACATAGTGGGCACAGCACATTACATGGGGGCACTGCAATGCACATGACATGACATGGTGGGCACAGCACATTACATGGGGGCACTGCAATGCACATGACATGACATGGTGGGCACAGTACATTACATGGGGGCACTGCAATGCACATGACATGACATGGTGGGCACAGTACATTACATGGGGGCACTGCAATGCACATAACATGACATGGTGGGCACAGCACATTACATGGGGGGGGGCACTGCAATGCACATGACATGACATGGTGGGCACAGCACATTACATGGGGGCACTGCAATGCACATGACATGACATGGTGGGCACAGCACATTACATGGGGGGACACTGCAATGCACATGACATGGTGGGCACAGCACATTACATGGGGGCACTGCAATGCACATGACATGGTGGGCACTGGGCACAAGAGAGCACATTACATGGGGGGAAGCAGCAGTCTTTCCCCTAGCACAATAAAACACCTCCATAACAAATGTACTAACCTTATCTCAACAACAGCATGGGAGATGTCCTTCCTCCTGAGCTTCTGCTGGTTAGAACATCAGCGCCCCTCCCCCAGACAGCTCCCAGACACTGAGGATCTGTGTGAGTGTAACAGACCCTTTGATAGGAGTCAGGCATCGACAGAGACAGGACTCGGCTGCAGTGACTAACACTTGTCTCCTCCATGTGTGCACAGAGGGCTCCTCTTCCTTCAGGAAGGCACACAGATATTCATAAGCCACTGCCATGGGCCTATATTGAAGGAGGGGCCTGGAGCTGCAGCTCCACCAGCCCCTATGTTAATCCGGCCCTGCTCTAGAACGACCATTGCTAGATGGATTAGACAGGCTATTGCCATAGCTTATGAGCAGCTTATGAGCATTCAGGGCAGACGGTTCCAACTAATCTGAAGGCTCACTCTACAAGGTCTCTGGCAACCTCTTGGGCAGAAAGAGCCGGAGCATCGGTAGATCAAATTTGTAAAGCAGCAACGTGGTCAAGCCAGAACACGTTCCTGAAACATTACAGAGTGGAACTTCTTTCACCCCAGGACCTGACCTTCTGCAGAAAGGTCCTCCAAGCGGTTGTCCCGCCCTAAGGTAGGCCTGAGCTACTTGCTCTTCTCTCAGGGTGCCGTCCTGGAAGACGACTTGAGAAAATGACCAGTTACACTTACCGGTAACGGTGTTTCTGGGAAGTCTTCCAGGACGGCAGGCCTACTTCCCACCCGGTTTGTATTTTTATATAGTGGTACATTGGAGGTGTTTTTGTTTCACTTTCATGCACTGGTGTGGGTCAATACTTTTGCACAACTGAGGAGTGCAGGGAGGGGCGGGGTTTTTAACCTCTTTCTTGATTGTGTTTCCTGTCAGGAGGACCAGTCATCTCTCAGGGTGCCGTCCTGGAAGACTTCCTAGAAACACCATTACCGGTAAGTGTAACTGGTCATTTTCTTTCTGTCAATCAGAACATAGGGATGTTAAAGACCTAGTTTCAGTGCTGGAGTTTTTGCAAAAAGATGCAGACAAGGATCTGGCGGTCAGCACTCTTAAAGTGCAGGTGGCCGCTTTGGGAGTTTATCTGGAGAGATCCTTATCTTCAGAAACTCTGATCATGAGATTTTTCAAAGCACTTTCCAGGTCTAGACTGGTCCCGGTGAGGCATTTCCCAAATTGGGATCTCTCGGTAGTTCTGCAAGCTCTGGCAAAAGAACCATTTGAGCCTTTACAGGCCATATCCTTAAAGAATTTAACTTTGAAAACTGTTTTTCTGGTCGCAATTACTTCAGCAAGAAGAATTAGTGAACTGCACGCCCTATCAGTAAAAGAGCCTTTTTTGTCAGTTTTTCCAGATAGGGTTGTCCTTAAAGTAGATGCAGGGTTTTTGCCAAAAGTGGCAAGCTTTAGTTACAGGTCTCAGGAGATTATTCTCCCAACCTTTTGTGCTAACCCTTCGGGTAAAAAGGAAGAGCAGTTTCACAACTTGGACGTAAGACGTATCCTATTACACTATTTGGAAGTAACAGGAGGGTTTAGAGCTTCAGATTCATTATTTGTTTTTTTTTCTGGAAACAAAAAAGGCCACCAAGCATCAAGAGGATCATTAGCTAGATGGCTTAAGACAGCTATTTCTATAGCCTATTCTCAAATGGGTTTATCTTCCCCGCTGGGAATTAGGGCTCATTCATCAAGGGCCCAGGCCACTACATGGGCAGAAAGAGCTGGTGCCACCCCAGATCAGATTTGTAAGGTGGCTACGTGGTCAAGTTACTTAACGTTTGTCCGTCATTACAGACTGGATCTCCTGTCAGCAGGGGATCAGGCTTTTGGCAGAAAGGTTCTGCAGGATGTGGTCCCTCCCTAGGGGGGTAAGTCTCTATTATCCTCTCAAGTGCTGTCCTGAAAGACGTTAGGGGAAAATTCAAGTTAGTAACTTGTTTTCCAAGAGTCTTTTAGGACAGCACTATCCTGCCCTATTGTGTATATATGTATATATATATATATATATATATATATATATATATATATATATATATTTATATACTGTGACTAATCATATCTCAATTATGTGTTCCAGTTTGGGGCCGGAGGTTCTCTACTACTACTGACAATGTGTGGAAAGGAGCCTCCTTTTAAAGTTTGGTGGAAGAGGTGTTTCCTGTTTGCAAGGGGAGGAGTCACTCTCTCAAGTGCTGTCCTGAAAGACTCTTGGAAAACAAGTTACCGGTAATGCCCCGTACACACGGTCGGATTTTCCGACGGAAAATGTGTAATAGGACCTTGTTGTCGGAATTTCCGACCGTGTGTAGGCTCCATCACACATTTTCCATCGGATTTTCCAACACACAAAGTTTGAGAGCAGGCCAGGTCCTTCTTTTTGATTGCCTGTTGGTGATACAAGCTAGATTGACTCATTGAACGTACGTTCCTATGAGTTCAATCCTTCTGGTAAGCCTTCACTTTTCTCTATGTGGAGGGTCAATCACACATACATCTTTGCATGCGTTATCCACGTGGTGAATAAGGAATTATATACCTTTTGGACTAACATCAGTCTTTTGCAGTCCAAGAAACACCTGAGGAACATCAGAGACTTTACTTGTTAATTTGTCACACTTTGAATTCATTGCTGATCGACATAGACGTTTTTTTCATTTTCATAAATTTATATAAGTTACATCAATAAGCTTCTTAAAATCTATAGCGCTACACTTGTCTATGTATATAAAATTTTCTGACAACAAAATCCGTTGTCGGAAATTCCGATCATGTGTACACAAATCCGACGGACAAAGTGCCACGCATGCTCAGAATAAATAAAGAGATGAAAGCTATTGGCCACTGCCCCGTTTATAGTCCCGACGTACGTGTTTTACGTCACCGCGTTCAGAACGACAACTTTGTGTGACCGTGTGTATGCAAGACAATTTTGACAATTTTGAGCCAACATCCGTCGGAAAAAATCCTAGGATTTTGTTGTCGGAATGTCCGAACAAAGTCCGACCGTGTATACGGGGCATTAGTCTAACTTGAATTTTTTCTGCCTCTGTTTAACAGGGGCATGTCATTACAATTCTTGAATATTGCACAGCAGGGCCTGTTCCAGCGCCCACCAAGAGTAACTGTGAAGGCTTACAGTGTTCTGGTACCACCAACACCTAAGGCTCAATTTTCCGCAAAAAAAGGAAGAAAAACTGCGCTTGGAAGAATCAAATGAGCAGCAGCTTAGTATATATATATATTAGTTAGGAGCCGAACACGCCCGGTTCGGTTTGTGGCAGAACATGCAAACAGGCAAAAAATTTGTGCGAACACGCGAACCTCGTTAAAGTCTATGGGACTCGAACGTGAAAAACCAAAAGTGCTAATTTTACAGGCTAATATGCAAGTTATTGTCATAAAAAGTGTTTGGGGACCCGGGTCCTGCCCCAGGGGACATGTATCAATGCAAAATGACATTCCAAAAGTAAAAAAAGTAAAAAAATCAGTGAGACAAATGGCATGTGTACCCCCCCCCCCCCAGTCCATTACCAGGCCCTTTGGGTCTGGCATGGATATTAAGGTGAACCCTGCATCCAAATTTAAAATAAAAAGGCGTGGGGCCCCCAGGCCCTATATACTCTGAACAGCAGTAATATACAGGCGGTCCCCAGGTTACAAACAAGATAGGGACTGTGGGTTTGTTCTTAAGTTGAATCTGTTTGTAATTTGGAACAGGTACATTTTGTAAGTGTAGCTCCAGCAAAAAAATCTATTTTTAAGCTTTTTGGATAACATAGGGAAGGGTCATCATCACCCCTGTAACATTTGTTTTGCTGTCTGTGCTCCTGTTCAGAAGATTTCACCTCACTTTCTGTCCCAATGACAATTGGATTTTGAAAATTTTGGGTTATTAGGGAAACAAGGATTGGTGATAAAGCATCAGTGGGGAGACACCTTTTCCCCCATATTAACTCTTATAGGGCGTACACACGGTCGGACTTTGCATAGGAGTCCATGCGTCCGGCATCCTGAAAGGGGCCGGACGCATGGATAGGGAGGCGGTAGCAGGGATGGGAGGCGACGCCCATGCACCCACAATGCATGGGTCGCCACTGGTAGCAGAGGAAAATTTTTGAGAGGTAGGCAGGGGCAGCGGAGCAGTAGAAGGGAGCCTCTGGTGGGTTAAATGCAGGGGAAGTACAGCTATTGGAATCTGAGTACTGATTGATTGTAAGCAAGGAGTCCTTAGTAGCAGCTATGGTTGCTAAGGCCAATGAAGAAAGAGATTCTTGGTGTCCAGAGGCAGAACTAAATTTGTGTGAATCAACTGGAAATTGAGACTGGAAATAGTATCTCTGACCCGGCTTGGAGTAGAGGCTGAACAAAGTTCAGTTTGCATTTTCCTTGTCTGACTAGAGATTGCACAGCAGTGATACAATCTAAAAGAGCTCAGAGGGCAGCAGAGATGGGGATGACATGACTCAGGATAAAAAAAAAAAAAAAAAAAATAAAGAGTTGGAGGGGGTTAATAGAACTGCTGCCTCTACTAATTACTACCACTAAGTGGAGCAATGTCACATGATAAGAAAACAAAGTAGATATGGCGCTGTTCTACTGCTAACACATAGTGGTATAAAAATACATAAGCTGCTTCCTTTTGGGAAAATCCTAAAGACTAAGAAGATATTACACGGTGTGTATTATAAGTGTTGCCAATGTGTATCAATTGTGTAGTCAAATAAAACCAAACCAAAAATTGCTTCTACAGTGTGGTCTTACATTAAACTAAAATCAAACAAAGTGTGTGGTCCTTGGTGTAGAAAGTCAATATATGATACCCGTTAGGATAAAAATAAAACTCTAACAAAAACTATTGTGCATATTGAAACAATATAAGGTGCAATTGCAATTAATATGCTTATATATGATACCGGTTAGGATAAAATTAAATTAAAACACTAAAACTATAAATAAAATTGTTGTGCATGCTGAAATAATCTAAGGTGCAATTGCAATTAGCATGCTTACATGAATCTTTCTGAAGTGCTATTATTATTGTTTTTAAAACAACAACAAGCAGATTTTTCTATGATTTTTCTATGCTACAGTTCCGCAATTATCAATGAAGCATCTAATCACCAAGTACTAAAAATAGGAACTGTAGCAAGCACTATGCACGCTCCAGATGACGTCAGAGTGACGAAATGCATAGGGTGGAGTCAGCATACGTCCTTGCATCACTTCCTGTCACAGGCATTGGTGTCAGCAACAAATGCCTTTGTTAATTCTACCGTATGCGATTACCTTTCCATGCATTTGTTAATAAAACAGTTTGATACAACATATAATGAAATCTCCTCATAGCCAGTTCTAAGGATGGTCTTCTTCCTATATTGCTACACAGTGGCACATACTGTGGATGCTTTTAACCCCAGGAGGGGGAGAAGAATCTGGTGAGTGCAGCCGTAATAGGAGCACGAACTAAGACATGCACGGTGTGTTCACTCACTGAAAAGTCCATCAGACTAGAAAGAGGATTTTCTTCACGTGCACAAGAGCGCTTTACAATTCATAATCTATTTTAATTTATTATTGAGTAATTTGGTGTTTTTTCAATGATTTTTTATTAGTTTTATTTGCAATGGACAATATAGAAATGCAGACATAGAAAAATCTGCTTGTTGTTGTTTTAAAAACAATAATAATAGCACTTCAGAAAGATTCATGTAAGCATATTAATTGCAATTGCACCTTAGATTGTTTCAGTATGCACAACAATGTTATTTAGAGTTTTTTAGTGTTTTATTTTAATTTTATCCTAACCAGTATCATATATAAGCATATCAATTGCAGTTGCACCTTAGATTGTTTCAATACGCACAATAGTTTTTTTAGAGTTTTATTTTTATCCTAATGCCGCGTACACACGAGCGGACTTTACGGCGGACTTTGCCCGGCGGACTTTTCGACGTACTTTCCGACGGACTTTGTGAATGAACGGACTTGCCTACACACAATCCACCAAAGTCCGTCGAATTCGTACGTGATGACATACGACCGGACTAAAACAAGGAAGTTCATAGCCAGTAGCCAATAGCTGCCCTAGCGTGGCTTTTTGTCCGTCGAACTAGCATACAGACGGCGGACTTTTCGACCGGACTCGATTTCAACGGATAAATTTTAAACAAGTTTCAAATCTAAGTCCGTCCAACTTTTGAGAAAACAAAGTCCGCTGGAGCCCACACACATCGAATTGTCCGACGAAATCCAGTCCGCCGGGCAAAGTCCGCCGTAAAGTCCGCTCGTGTGTACGCGGCATTACGGGTATCATATATTGACTTTCTACACCAAGGACCACACACTTTGTTTGATTTTAGTTTAATGTAAGACCACACTGTAGAAGCAATTTTTGGTTTGGTTTTATTTGACTACACAATTGATACACATGGGCAACACTTATAATTCACACGGTGTAATATCTTCTTAGTCTTTAGGATTTTCCCAAAGGAAGCAGCTTATGTATTTTTACACCACTATGTGTTAGCAGTAGAAAAGCGCCATGACTCAGGATAAGGCAGAG
This sequence comes from Lithobates clamitans, assembly GCA_037952925.1. Classification (NCBI taxonomy): domain Eukaryota; kingdom Metazoa; phylum Chordata; class Amphibia; order Anura; family Ranidae; genus Lithobates; species Lithobates clamitans. Next base: position 3,184,325 of record JBBGZY010000351.1, on the reverse strand, counting down.
ATCAGGATAATCATCGAGCAGGGATATGGCTAACAGGCAAAACACTAAAGCACTAATGAAAAGTCAAGGGATGGGTTATATAGCTTTCCAGCAGCCAGCATTAGGAGGAACCTAATTACTGGGTTCTGTTCAGAGACACCCACTGGTGGCAACCGCCACTGTGCCCCTCAGCTCTGGGAGCAGGTAATACAGGTCCTGACACGCAAGGATAAAATGAAGGTTTGTTAATGGTACAGTATGTCCACCTGACTTTTTTAACACCTTGATGCCGGTGCCTCCCGGCCTTTTAAGGGGTTTCCGATGCCGGGAGGTGGGGATTATGATCATGTGACCGCTGTTACAGTGGTCACATGATCGGAAAGCTGCCGTAGGCAAGCAGCGATTGGAAGCTTTCTGTTAGCCACCAGTAACTATGCAGGGAGTGTGCAGGGTGCGCGCTCTCGGCACAGCTATTTTTGGAATGTGGTACGTAAATATGTGGTTGCTCTGTGCCAAGGCCCACCCCCTGAGAGGCTAATGCACCCCCAGATCAGACAGGCTAGATCTGGCACCACTGGTTACTACTCTGCTTTACGGTTGCTGGTTTTAACGGCATGGCTGTTGAAGCCCAGGTCTTAAAGCGGAACTTCACCCCATTAGGGGAGTTCCACTGATCTGATGCTCCCCCCCCCAAAACTCTTTGGGACTTTTTTTTGGGGGGGGGGCAGGTACCTAATTCTATCAAGTACCCACACCCACTCATGCTGGAAGGTTCCAGGAGGCTGTGGGACCAATCACAGGGCGTAGTGTGACGCGTGCATGAGCAGTGAGAAGCTAGCTGTGATGTCTCAAGGGGGCACAGCTGGCTTCCCCCAGTTAACAGGGCCATGCTGGGTACCCGAAGACTGGTGAAGAAGCCTGTTCCTGCTTGAGAAAAGTCGATCTAATGATCGACTTCTTTTGAACTGGAATGTTGGAAAATTTTCAATTAGTGCCTACAGCTAATCAGGAGGTGTCCCCACTGTCAGAATACAAAAGCGTAGTGGGGAGGATTCCTCTATCCACCTCACTTGTGTAGATGGGGAATTCATTTGTTTTTTTTAATCAGCCCACTGGCTGATGGAAAAAAATTTAAAAAAACAATCCATCAATAGCCAGGCTTAGGGCTCATTCACATGGGCATACGTGTTTTTTCAGCATGCTGGTAGAGCTAGAAGATCATGCGTAAATTACACACCTAAAGTACTCACGTTTATATAGCCACCCAATGCAGTCCCACAGGATCTGGTGTGAACCAACCCTTAGGCCCCATTCACACCTGAGCGTAGCGTTTTCAGGCAGAAAGTCGTGTGATTTTACCGCAATTTTTGACACGATTCTTACCTGCGATTTTGTACAGGTCAAAAGGTCACCAACGTAAAAAGCAGAAAAATGCCCAAATCTGCCTAAAAAAAAGTTCCAGAACTTGTTTGAGCTTCAGGCGTTTTGGAGCTTCTGACTTTGGAGTTTTGGATTGGAGAACCATCTCCATAAAGAATAATTGATTTTTTCCCCTTCAGCGTTTTGTAGCTTCAGGCTTCAAGCTACAAAATGCTCAGGTGTGAATGGGGCCTTAGAGCCGGTTCACACTGGGACGACTTGTCAGGCGACTTAGCCGCCTGACAAGTCGCGTTCCATTCCGTACAATGGAACCGTTCTAATAGGAGCGACTCAAGTCGCTCCGACTTAGAAAAAGGTTCCTGTACTGCTTTGGGGGCGACTTGCATTGACTTCTATATAGAAGTCATTTTGCAAGTCGCTGCTGCTGTTGTGTGCAGGCCGCCTGAGGCAGTCGCGCTGCAAGTCGTGCTGCCTCAGTGTGAACCGGCTCTTAAAGTGCAAGGAACTAAAACAGCCCATGGATATATCTTTTTTTTTTTTTTTTTCAATCAGCGGGTTGAACAATAAAAAAAATGACTTAATTTCCCCCTCCACCTTGAATGTGTGAATGGTAGAATCCTCCCTCTGTAGTTTGACAGGGGGGAGACTTCCCCGCCATCAGAATATAAACTAAACTAAGTGGAAATGTTCCTACCGATTAATTTCTGTACAACCACCCTGATGGAACATTTGTGCTCGATCAGTGCTGCCGTCAGAACATAATAGCACAGTGGGAGTAATTCCTCTATTCACACATTCGAGATTCCACCGTCCACCTCGAATGTGTGGCTGAGGGATGCAGGTTAGTTTTTTTTTGTTGAACCCACTTCAACCACCCTCCCCATACATGGTGTCAGAGATCTTGAGTCGCACAGCAGATGCCCATTTCCGTGCAGCAGGTGTTCATTTTTATGCGCATGTGCAGGATAGTGAGCATAATAGCTTAAGCAGAAGGGCAAGGACTAGAATGTGCAGGAGGATGAGCATTGGTGCATACCTGCAGGCATGTGCGCTTACACTTAGGCGTACGCACACATCCATAGATCATGGTGCCAAGCAGCTTATTTAAACTGAGAGTCTGCCTGGCCTCAGTGCTGGATTGTCTTCAGCTCTGGTTCCTACTTCTTGAAAGTCTGCTAACCTTGTTCCTGACCTGGCTACCTCTGACACCTGAAAGAACAAACCAAAGAAAATTCCCAGCTCAACTCACCAATCAGTCTGCTTACCAACCAAATTAACCTGTCCAACAGTATGCGTTAAAAACTGGGGTTTAGTTAGCACACATTTGCAAACACATGCGGGAGCTGCAAGGCCCCTTCACAGCACCCTGTATTACTTGCAGTCCTAACCCTTATAGATTTATGAGAGCCCCCACAGTGGAAGAACAAGCTTTCTAATAGATAGATAAGGGGCAGGTGGGCCTGGAGGTAGCCCAATCCTCCTTAAAGGCACAGGGGCACATTGGACACCCAACACATAGCACAATGGCAGCAAAGATGGCCAGTGTGTCCCCTGACCAAATTTACACCAGTTACAAAGAGATTGCCCCGTCCTCCAGCTAGGACTGGCCTTCACAGCAAGGAGCACATGGTAGGGAAACACATGAAAGACAAAACTAGAGAAAATTCCCAGCTCAACTAACCAACCAGTCTGCTTACCAACCGAATTAACTTACCCAAGAGTATGCATTAAAAACAAGGGTTTAGTTAGCACACATTCGCAAACGCATACGTAAACTTATCTATCCATTAGAATGCACATGCTCCCACTGTGGAGATTCTCATAAATTTATAATGGTTAGGACTGCAAGTAATACAGGGTGCCATGAAGGGGCCTTGCAGCTTACGCATGCGTTTGCAAATGTGTAATGTTGGACAGGTTAATTCAGTTGGTAAGCAGACAGGTTGGTGAGTTGAGCTGGGAATTTTCTCTGGTTTTGTCTTTCATGCATTGCCCTTCCATGTGCTCCATGCTGTGTAGGGCAGTTATAGGTGGGGGCAGGGGCCATCTGCTTGTTACCTCTGACACCTCTCTTGGATCACCCCTGCCTGTTATGTCTGCTGCTCGCTTGTGTTATCAACCTCAGCCTGGACTTCTGACCTCTGACATTACCGACTTTAGCTTGTTTCTGACCTCGGACTTGATCCTGACCCTGAACCTGTCTGCCTGGCTGCTGCTTAACAAGGCTTGTGACTAGACACAGTACTACCACTGGAAGGACTCCTGTATTTCCAAGCTTCAGCTCACTACAACAGCTCCTTAGCATTTGTACCCTTCCACTGCCCTAGCAGTGCCTGTCTCCACTATGAGGGGTGCTCAGACGGGAACTGCACAAGAGGCCACCCTCGTCTCCAGTCATCTCGTCTCCACAATCAGGTATGTGACGCATGGATCGAATTTCACTGAACCGGCCAAATTTTTATCCATGCGTGGCTTGGCTTTAAGCGGAACTTCAGCCAATGCAATACTTCTCAACTTCCTTACTCCCTCTCCCCGCAGTCTACTAGGACACATCACAAGTTCCAGAAGACTGCAGGACCATACACAAAAAGTGGCTCATGCATGCGCAGTGGGCAGCTGGCTGTGAAGCCCCGAAGCTGTCACAGCTGGGTGCCCTCAGTTAAGATTCCAGGGACCGAAGACCTGTGAACACTCCCTGCTGAAAGCTGAAAATTGGCCTGGGCAGGAAGGGGGTGAAAGTGCTCAGTAGGCAATTAGTTAAAGTGATTGTAAAGTGTTGTTTAAAAAAAAGAAAAAAAAGAAAAAACAAACAGGAGGTGGGGGGGGGGGAGGTGGTTGAAAAACAAAAGTATATGGAAATAATCCACTGTATATCCAAAATCAGTCTAATAAAGTGCACTCGTGCAGCCAAAATCATATAAAAGTCCTTATTTGCACAATAAATTGGTACATGTGGTGTTCGTGTTTATAATCCTTCTTCTGATAAAATCCCGTGCTCTAAATGTGCAGCCACTCACCAGATCACTTCACCCCTGCTGGGGTATCAGGCAGTCACAGTCTAAGCCACTGTGCGGCAATCTCTGGCAGTCTCAGGATCGCAGTGTGTCATATAAAAAGAGAAGGGGTGCCCATAGTGTAAGATCGTTTAAAAAAGTTTATTTAAAACAAGTAGAGAGGTACTCACAATTTAAAAGCATGTAGCAAGCAAAAAAAGACAAAATTCTCGGTTAACCATCAGCTGTTCAGAGTTGTTTGGGAAGCACAGATTAGGCCACGCCCTACGCGTTTCATCATCGGACGTCTACGGGAGCGTGACCTGTGCTGTGCCTCCCACCTTTATATAGCGTGCGGTGTCCCCTAATTAGTTGTTTGATTAACATCCATTTTGCCTGTGTTTCCGCGGACCGGAGACCGTCCGCGGCCATTTTGTCTGTGATAATGCAGACCGAAGCCTAAATTTCCTCTGTGTGGGAGAATATAAAAACATCGGCGGCCATTTTCCCTGTGTTTCTATGGGCCGGGTCCTTCTCGCGGCCATCTTGCCTGATCAGGGCCAATAGCTTTCGTCTCTTAATTTATTCTGAGCATGCGTGGCACTTTGTGCGTCGGATTTGTGTGCACGCGATCGGAATTTCCGACAACGGATTTTGTTGGAAAATTTTAGAGCCTGCTCTCAAACTTTGTGTGTCGAAAATTCCTATGGAAAATATGCGATGGAGCCTACACAGGGTCGGAATTTCTGACAAGGTCCTATCACATATTTTCCATCGGAAAATCCTATCGTGTGTACAGGGCATAAGTGTTCTACTGTTAAAAGCCAGCAGCTGCAGTATGTGTAGCTGCTGGCTTTTAATTTTTTTTTTTTTGCGCGGAACACTGCTTTGCGATAAAAAAAACCCTCTGCCTTTACAATCCTTCTAAAGTATTACTAAACCCAGGAGCCTGCATTCACTATATCTGGTCTCCCACAGTACACAAAACATGGAAATACAATTATTTTAGTAAATATAACCTGCTAAATACCTTTTCTCATCAGCAGTTAGACCAGTCTTGTGGGGTTGATTTACTCAAGGTAAATCCACTTTGCACTACAAGTGCACTTTGAAGTGCAGTTGCTGTAGATCTGAGGGGAAGCTCTGCTGATTTTGTCATCCAATCATGTACAAGCAAAATGCTGTTTTTTAATTTTCCTTGCCTGTCCCCCTCAGATCTACAGCGACTGAACTACCAAGTGCACTTGCAGTTCAAAGTGGATTTTCCTTTAGTAAATAACTTCCCCGACGTCTATCAGTGTCCAGCCAAGCACTGGTTAACCCCTTCCCGACCGGCGCACGCCAATGTACGTCAGCAGAATGGCATGGCTGGGCAAATGGGCGTACCTGTACGTCCCTTCAAATTTGCCGCCATGTCATTGCGTGCGCGCCGGCCGGGAGCTCCGTGAGTCGGGTCGCGGGTCCCACGGACTCGATCGCCGTGGGGATACCCCCGATCGCTTCACGGAGAAGACGAACGGGGAGATGCTAATGTAAACAAGCATCTCCCTGTTCTGCCTAGTGACAGTGTCACTGATCTCTGCTCCGTGTCACACGTAGCCACGTCCCCCCACACTTAACCCCTCCCTAGCGGTTAACCCCTTCACTGCCAGTGTCATTTACACAGGATTTAGTGCATTTGTATAGCACTGATCGCTGTATAAATGACAATGGTCCCAAAAATGTGTCAAAAATGTCCGATGTGTCCGCCATAATGTCGCAGTCACGATAAAAATTGCTGATCGCTGCCATTACTAGTAAAATAAAAAAAAAAAATTAATAATAAAAATGCCATAAAACTATCCCCTATTTTGTAAACGCTATAATTTTTGTGCAAACCAATCAATAAACGCTAATTGCGATTTTTTTTTTTTACCAAAGATATGTAGAAGAATACGTATCGGCCTAAACTGAGGAAAAAACGTTTTTTTTTTAAATATTTTTTGGGGATATTTATTTAAAAATAATGCGTTTTTTTCAAAATTGACGCTATTTTTTTGTTTATAGCGCAAAAAATAAAAACCGCAGAGGTGATCAAATACCACCAAAAGAAAGCTCTATTTGTGGGGAAAAAAGGATGTCAATTTTGTTTGGGAGCCACATCGCACGCCCGTGCAATTGTCAATTAAAACGACGCAGTGCCTAATTGCAAAAAGTGCTCTGGTCAGGAAGGGGGTAAATTCTTTCAGGGCTGAAGTGGTTAAAGCTTGTAGGAGGAGTTTTCTGACTGACCTATGAGACTGCAAGACCCCTGACCCTCTGTCTGGACAGTGCTGATCACATGCATCCTCCCAAGAGAAAAAATAAAACCTCTCTAGTAAGGATGAGCTCAAGCGTGTTCGCAAACAGCACCTGCAGAGCCCACCAGGTCGGCACTGGGGAGCGCTAATCACGAGCAGTGAGACATTTCCAGATCTCTGCAGCCGCGCATCGGGAAATGTCTCACTGCTTGTGATTAGCGCTCCCCAGTGCCGACTATCTGGTGGGCTCTGCAGGTGCTGTTTGCGAACACGCCTGAGCTCATCCTTACTCTCTAGCAATACACACCAAACTGAGCATGTGCAGCCTGACTCCATAGACTCTGTGTTATCAGGAAATGATTAACGGACAGTGGAAGAAGGGGAGGATCAAAAAAGACAAGAATCAGCCTTTTTATACAATGTGGATTAACCCCTTAGGTCCCACAGTGAGTATAACAAGCATGCTTTACTGCATATACACACTGATTTTACTGTAGTGGATTTATAGGAGCTAAAAAGCCAGCCAGGCTCCATTTTGTAGCAGACGGACTTAAAGGGGTTGTAAAGCTTTGTGTTTTTTCACCTTAAGGCCCCTTTCACACTGGGGCTGGAGGTGCGTCGGCGGTAAGACACTGCTATTAATAGCGGCGCTTAACCGTCATTTTAGCAGCGGTATTCGGCCGCTAGCGGGGTGGTTTTACCCCTTGCTAGCGGCCGAGAAAGGGTTAAAAACCTCTGCAGAGGCACTTTGCCGACGGTATAGCTGCGCTGCCCCATTGATTTCAATGAGCAGGAGCAGTGTATACACCGCTCCGAAGATCCTGCCAGCGCACCACTCCAGTGTGAAAGCCCTTGTGGAGACACAACAGCGGCTGTTTTGGGTCGGTTTGCAGGCGCTATTTTTAGCGCAATAGCGCCTGCAAACCTCCCTAGTGTGAAAGGGGTCTAATGCTTCCTATACATTAAGGTCAAAAAACACCTTGCACTCTCCGGCCCCCCCGATTTACTTACCTGAGCCCCGAATCTCCATGGACACGATCTCACATTGCTTTAACCCAGCTCTTGTGGGCTCTTCATTGGATGATTGACAGCAGCGCAGCCATTGGCTCCCGCTACTGTCAATCAAATCAATGACGCGACGTGCTGGGGGGTGGGGCCGAGTGATACAGTCGGCGGCTATGGCCCCCGACTGTATCACACGGGAGCGCGCCTGCAAGGTAACCCCCCTTGGGAGAGCGCTTCCCAGAGGGGGTTAGCTCTTGCGGGGAGGAGCCGAGACAGCGGCTGAGGGACCCCAGAAGACGAGTGGGGCCACTCTGTGCAAAACGAACTGCACAGTGGAGGTAAGTATGACATGTTTGGTATTTAAAAAAAAAAAAAATGAAACCTTTACAACCCCTTTCAGTAAAGTGGATGGTGATTGGTTCCAATGAGTTGTCATTGAATGGAATGAGTTGTCATCAGCTAAGCCCCTCATCTCCTCTCCCTAAGTTGTCAGGCTTGCATTGAGCAGCTCCATCCACAGCACTCAGCTCCCTCCTCCTCCAGCGCTATTATGTGTCTGACTCTGAGTATCCCTGGAGGGAGCAGGAAAAGAAATATGCCTCCCCTTCCCAAGATGCTCCTTGTGCCCCTCCTCCTCATTATTCACTGCCCCTGAAGCCGGATCCTCCCCCTCCAGGATCTCACCCAGCACCTCCTGTACTCTCCTCAATCCCACACAGTGCTGGGGAGATAAGGGGATTTCCTGAATGTAGCTTCCCCAGCCTTCCCTCTGCTCCTCTCCACACCCTCCTCAGCAACTCAACACATTCTTCAATAAGATGCAGCGTGATGAGCAGTGACACCAACTCCTCACAGCACGGGGGACTTCAGGAAGACAAGCAGTCTGTGCTGAGGACAGGAGCCAACCGACAATCCGAGGACAGCCCGGCCATTCACAAGCTGCATCTGGAAAGTTCTCTGTGGAAGAGGTTAGTAATAAGGAAAATAGGGGGGGGGGCAAGGATCTCCATTAAGCGATAGGCTCGCAGTCATTGTCACTGCACGCACCCCCCCCCCCCTGCAGAGGCTGATGGACTGACCCTGTTGCCAGGATCTGCTGGCTTGTCTGGTGAAAGTTGGGTCAAGCCAGGAGGGATGGTGGGCACATAGGAGGGGAGCAGAGAGCTGGCATCATTGTTGATGTTGTCTGGAGAGATTAGAGGAGGCCTCCTCCTCCTCCTCCTCCTCCTCCTCCTCCTTGGCTCTTCCCTGGCCTGCCTCTGGGCTCAGCCTGCCTTCAGTGCCAAGGCACAAGCCAGTCATCTTGTGTTTGTTGTGTTTTGGATTCCGCTAATGAAGTTTCAGCATCTGCTGTGTGATGTGCCCATATGTAGCCCCCTCACTTTGCTACCTTCACACTGGGCCCCATACTCTCTGTAGGATGAATGGAGGAAATAACAAGAAGCACCCTATGGCTGTACATGTCATTGGATGGCTACAGATGCTTCCCAAAGACCTGCGTTCTAGCTCCTGCGTTCAGGTGACGACAATCATTATGATCGTTAGGGATGAGGGCAGGTGCGTTCAGATCCTAGTGAACCCTCCCGCCAGGAAGCTGTCGCTGTACTGGGTCATCCATTTGCTGCCAGGGGCTTTCCTCACCCCACACTTGCACGTAAAATTCTGCTCAGAAGTTTACATACCCTGGAAGAATTTATTATTTTTTGGCCATTTTTCAGAGAATATTAATGATAACACAAAAACTTTTCTTTCACTCATGGTTAGTGTTTGGCTGAAGCCTTTTATTATCAATCAAACTGTGTTTACTCTTTTTAAATCATAATGACAACAGAAAATACCCAAATTACCCTGATCAAAAGTTTACACACCCCAGTTCTTAATACCGTGTATTGCCCTTTTTAACATCAATGACAGCTTGAAGTCTTTCGTGGTATTTGTGGATGAGGCTCTTTATCTTCTCAGATGGTAAAGCTGCCCATTCCTCTTGGCAAAAATCCTCCAGTTCCTGTAAATTCTTGAGCTGTCTTGCATGAACTGCACATTTTGAGATCTCCCCAGAGTGGCTCAATGAATGATATTGAGGTCAGGAGACTGAGATGGCCTCTCCAGAACCTTCACTTTATTCTGCTGTAGCCAATGACAGGTCAACTTGGCCTTGTGTTTTGGCTCATTGTCATGTTGGAATTTCCAAGTACGTCCCATGAGCAGCTCCCTGGCTGATGAATGCAAATGTTCCTCCAGTATGTTTTGATAACATACTGCATTCATCTTGCCAACAATTTTGACCAAATTTCCTGTGTCTTTGTAGCTTACACAACTGTTTCACAGTAGAAATGGTGTACCTTTCATCATAGACCTTGTTGACTTCTCTCCAAATGTAGCGTTTATGGTTGTGGCCAAAAAGCTAAATTTTGGTCTCATCACTCCAAATGACTTTGTGCCAGAAGGCTTGAGTCTTGTCTCTGTGCTGTTTGGCGTATTGTAAGTGGGATATTTTGTTGCATTTGTGTAGTAATGGCTTTCTTCTGGTGACTCGACCATGCAGCCCATCTTTCTTCAAGTGCCTCCTTATTGTGCATCTTAAAACAGCCACACCACATGTTTTCAGAGAGTCCTGTATGTCACCTAAAGTTATTTGTGGGTTTTTCTTTGCATCCCAAACAATTTTCCTGGCAGTTGTGGCTCAGATTTTAGTTGGTCTACCTGACTGTGGTTTGGTTTCAACAGAACCCCTCATTTTCCACTTCTCGATTAGAGTTTGAACACTGCTGATTGGCATTCTCAATTCCTTGGATATCTTTTTATATCACTTTCTTGTTTACAGTTCAACTACCTCGTTTGACAATTCTTTTGCTTTCCCCATGACTCAGAATCCAGAAACGTCAGTTCAGCACTGGATGAAAGACGCAAGGGTCTGTCAGGAGTCCAGAAACTCATTGAGCTCTATCTATCTTATCATATCGCACCAAAGCCCCAATAATTAAAAAAAAAAAAAAAATTGAAATAAATATTTTAAAGTTAAATTGTAACAAATAAAAAAAAATATAAGATTATATAAAATAAAAATACTACTGACACATGTGCCACTGTCACATGACTTTAAAAAAAAGTATCGGTAATCGCTATCTGCGAGTAATTGAAAATAATTGCTGTTATTTTAAATGTATATGTTGTACTTGTAAGTAAATTACCCAATAATGGGATCATTAGCCAGTGGGTGTGGTTACTAAAAGCTAGTAACATCACTTCCTGGAAGGGACCCTGTTCCTGTGTAGCCAGTGGGGGTATAGAGGATGAGAGGAGCTGATCATAGGTTCCCACCCAGTGTTCTTTCAATGTACATCCTAATACATGAAAAAATTAAAAAATAAAAAGCTCCATCCACACAGGGGGGATTGGAGGTGCTGTGCACAGGAGAAGGGAGCTGGACATGGGGGTGGGGGCACCTGTTTCCATCTATGCGACTTTGAAAATCAGCGACTTTAAAAAGGAACCTGCAACGCTTTGATGCGAGCGAATTTGATCCAGAAAGTGTAAAGTTGGATCAAAGCTGCACTCAGTCGCATACTAAATCGTGAAACTTTGGTCGCAGTAGTGGTAACGTGACTTGTCATGCGACTTTGAAAATCAGCGACTTTGAAAAGGTACCTGCATCGCTTTGATGCGACTTTGATCCAGAGAGTATAAAGTTGCATCAGTCACACTCCAAAGTCGCACTCTAGCCTTAGGATATGTTTTCACTAGAGCGACTCCAAAGCTGTGCTATTTAAAGTGCGACTTTGAGTCCTGCTTTGGTCAAACGTTATACTCTGGATCAAAGTCGCATCAAAGTAGTGCAAGCACCTTTTCAAAGTCGCATAGATGGGAGCGTTTTCCATTGAAATCAATAGGCTGTGACTTGTCATGTGACTTTGTGTCCAAAGTCGCATGACAAGGTGCACTAGTGGAAACGGAGACTTAAACTTATTTGTAGCTAACATACTCACATGTAGCTCCCTCAGCTGGGCGTGTGCCACACCATGCCATCACCGTACCATGCAGAAACAACCATGTGGTTGTACACTGTAGAAAATCTGCAGCATGTTGCATTGCAATATATTACAGTTTCTAACAAACAGAACATACTTCCAGAGCTCTCTCTCCCTGAAGAACAGGAAGAAGCTGATTGTCTGGCTTTGATTAGACTTTCTAAGTGACACAATCCACTATGCAGAAAATTAATAATGTTAGGCCCCTTTCACACGGTCGGACCGTTTAGGTCCGCCTGTCAGTTTTGACGGCGGACCTGAACGGGCGCTCCATGTTAGCCTATGGAGCGACGGATGTCAGCGGAGACATGTCCGCTGACATCCGACCCGGTCCGATCCACAAAAAGCAGACGGATGGCCCTACGTCCGGATCCGTCGCTGGCGGATCGGGTGAGATCTGATGAAAACGGACATGCTGTCCGTTTTCATCAGATCCCTCCATAGGCAGCAGCGGTGCCTGACAAGCCCCTCCCCGCTCAGTGAGCAGAGAGGGACCTGTCATCCGCCGGCTCAGCGAAGATCAACAGAGAGATCTCCCGCTGAGCCGGGGGACCGAGGCGGACTCTGTGGAAGCGGAGTTCGCCTCGTGTGAATGAGGCCTTAAAGATATTTTACATATACTGTAATAAAAAAAAAAATCATTTTTGACTGGACTTCCACTTTAATAAAACTGGAAATTGCAAAATCTGGTGCAGCTCCACCAATTGGCTTCCAAAAAAATGGTCAGGTTTCTAACGATCTGTCGAACATGCATTCAATAACGCCATCATTGTTTAGACGATTTTCAACATATAATCGATGGCTAATAACAAAAACGGTACATTTTTTGGCGATCAATTACATGATCCGGGATTGCATTTTAACACTCGCTTGCACTGTTGATTTTTTTTTTCTAACTGTTTTCGATCGAGTCCACTACTGTTTAAAAAAAAAAAAAAAATCGCTTAGGCTAAAAAAAATCCGATATGACTGCTGTTTTTTTTTTTGCCATGAAACTTTGCATTTCGATAATTGAAATGAACCCACTAAAGTTTTGAAAGTTGAACGATCGAGCATATCGAATGCTTTTTCTAACGCATTTCTATCCATGTATAGCCAAGCTTAATTGAACAAGCTAAAGTTAGAGGCTGATTGGCTACCCTGCACAGCTGCACCATATTTTGCACTCTCCAGTTTTCAACCCCCTCTGTCTAACTTGGCTTCTCTCCCTGTCAGCTACTCTGTAGCCTCCAGGCTGTCTCCTAGACTTTACACTGCCGTGACTTCAAATCCGTCATGCTGGCGTGACTTCATTACAGCTCGCATACCAATTCTTTTAACAGAAGTCAATGCAAGTTGTATTGAAGTGGCACCAAAAGTAGTGCAGGAACCTTTTTGTAAGTCAGAGCGACTAAAGTCACTCCTTTAAGAACGGTTCCATTGGCGCTAATGAGGCATAACTTGTTATGCGATTCTCAAGCCACATGACAAGTTGTGGCAGTGTGAACTAGGGCTTTGAGTGCGATGGGCAACTGGCGGGTGCTTTTTTTTTGGGGGGGTTTGCCTGGCTTTGGCAAACACTGGGCAGAATGATGTGGCAGTGCAGTGGTCAATTGGACACCAGAAGGACCATCTCCCTGAGGCCCCCCCCCCCCCCCGGTTCTGTAGTGTGTCGGGTTATTGTATAGTGTGCTGCAGTGCACAGTGTGACCCTGGCAACCGGATGGGTTACTTTACAGACTTAAATGGGTTGTTAACCCTCATGGTTTTCCACCTTAATGCATTAAGGTAAAAAAACCTTCTGTGGTGCTGCAGCCCCCCCCCCCCGAGCCCCGTTTTACTTACCTGATCCTTCTCCGGCCAAGAACAAGCACACCAGCTCTAGTTGGTGTCTCGTGTCCTGATTGGATAGATTCATAGCAGCGCAGGCATTGGCTCCCGCTGCTGTCAATCAAATCCAATGACGTGGCGCTAGGGGAACTGGGCCGAGTCCTGCATTCTTTGTGAATGGACACGGATGTTGGACTCGGGAGCGCGCCTGCACGTGTGTCCACCAATGAGAGCGCTTCTCCAATGTGGACACTCGATGCCGAGAGGAGCTGGGAGCGCCTCTGAGGGACCCCAGAAGAGGAAGATCGGGGCTACTCTGTGTGCAAAACAAACTGCACAGTGGAGGGAAGTATGACATGTTTGTTTACAACCCCTTTTAAGGGATGAGGTGGGCATCTGCAAGAGTAGGTGGCATGCTGTGATTACGGGCAGTGGAACTTAAAAATAAATCTGATTTCAAAAAGTAAATTGGGAGCAGGCGGGTCTTTCTATTGCAAAAGAGACATGCAACTCTCCCTTGTGTGCCAGGATGACTGCACTCCTGCACGGGAGTTGCATCCTTCTCTGTGCTGGCTAATCAAGATGGCGGAAGACCGGCACCTGGAAGAAGGCGGTGAGAAGATGTTGACAAGGGATCTCACGGGCATTGGACTGTTGGAATAGAGGGAAGTATCTGTGACTTTAGTTTGATTTAAATCACAACTAACCCCCCCTAATTCTCTACAGCCAAGGAATATGCCGTTTTAGCCCCTGTTTAGAATTACAGTTGCCATAGTGCTGCACATGTAATCAGCTAGGACACCAGACGTTTGAGGACCTGAAAGGTCAGTTGGTAGCGGATCTAATCACACTGACATTTGTGACAGTTCTCACCAGAGCAATGCCTTGAATGGTAGCCTCGGTTCACACTGGGACGACTTGTCAGGCGACCTAAGTTGCCTGACAAGTAGCGTCCCGTTCAGTACAATGGAACCGTTCTAATCGGAGCGACGCAAGTCGCTCCGACTTAGAAAAAGGTTCCTGTACGACTTTGGGGGCGACTTGGGGCGACTTGCATAGACTTCTTTACAGAAGTCGTTTTGCAAGTCGCCCCGGCAGTCGTGTGCAGGTCGCCTCGGTGAAGCGACCTGCAAGTCGTGCCGCCTCTGGTGTGAACCGAGGCTAACTGTTTTGGTAAACTATTAAGGCCCTGGTTCACACCTATGCATTTTTTTTAGTGGGTTTTCAGTTTTGCAGAAACACACTACAGTCAATTTAACATGGTTTCCTATGGATGTGGTTCACACCTGTGCATTTTATGGAAAGGGCCAGGGACTTGTTTTTGGTTCCATAGACTTCAATGAATCAAAAGCGTTTATTGAAAAACGCAAAATGCACCTGGAATATGCAAACTGCAACCTGCATAGGTGTGAATCCATCTAATCAATGGATTTAAGCTGGCCATACACCTATAGATTATCTGCAGATTTTCTATGGTTGGATGGAAAAAGTGCAAAAGATTTCTCCATGTTCGCTAAACTGTGTGGATGGAGGAATCTTCCACTTTTTCCATCTAACCATAGAAAATCTGCAGATAATCTATAGGTGTATGGCGAGCTTTAGATCCACTTAAGTCCTGATTTACACCTATGCAGGTTGCAGTTTGCATATTGCAGGTGCACAGCTTCATTTACATTTCTGAGGAGGATTGTGAACAGGCAGCTAAGTTTATTGTGTTGCAAAACAGACATTGCATGTCTTTACTGCAATAAAGAGCCTACCTGTTTGCTGTTTTTTAAATTTTTTGCATTCACCTCCACTTTAAGAAAGGGTGAGGTTGGCGCCCGATCACTCCACTCCTCCTGCTAGTAGAGGCCTCTGTTGGTGGCTGTCTAATGCAGCTTAGCAACCAAACCCCGCTGTTTATAGTGATAAGTACACCACTGCCTTTCCACCATTATTTATTTTATATATTTTTTGTGTATCCCTGGTTGGGAACCACTGCTCTAGGAGCAGCACGTGGATGTATCGGGCTGTTTTTTGCATTAATGTCCTATTTTTAAAATGAAGCTTTTCTCTCCAAAACATTTATATAATTTGTAACAGGGTGTTAGGATTGTTGTCACAAAGATGTGAGCTGCTACGATGGTAATGCAATGGAAAGGTGGTCTGTCGGTTACCCAATAGTAAATACGTTTCAGGATTGGAGGTGACCTTATCCTCAACACCTTGTAGTTAGAATTATTATTACCTGGTCTCTGTTAATGACGTAAGCAATGTTTTACTGTATCGCTAGGAAAAAGCTTTTTTATACTTTGTCAGGGATATACCTCCCTTTCTGTCTTCTAAAATGAAAAGAATCTTCCCCTGAGGTACACAAACCAGAAAAAACCTGAAAGACACAAGATTGTTAATGGCTGGTTTAAATTCTTGCTACAAACTGAAAATTCTGAGAAGTATTACATCTCGTAAACTCGTTCAAAACTCTACCCTCAACAAACAGGATTCAGTATTTAGAGGCTCAGATCTAAGGTTTTTAAGGTTTTTTTTTTTTTTTTCTTGCAATATTAATTTGCTTTATCACCAGGTTGACTTATTTTGGCATTTTGCTTGCCGTACAAGTCCTGAAAGTAAAGAGTAACTAGGGTCTATTCATCTCACCTGTCTGCACACATTGCACTCAGTTAATAGGTAAATCATTTATTTGGCCTATGAGACAGTGAGCAGACTTTTGGATACTACCTCCAAGCTGTACAATGTGGAAATTTTAGGCCCCTTGCACACGGGCCATGGCTGTTCCAATCAGCAAGGCATTCGGGAGCAGTCACTTTTATAACATCCGTGTCTGTTTTTTCTACCCACACCTTAAGGCTAGCCATAGATTGATTGATTGAAATTTGACCAGTTCAGTTGGGACTGGATGACTTCCAATGCGTCTATGGCCATTACTGTTGAAGAGCAGTCAATCTAATGACCGACTGCTCTTGAATGCGCTTGTTGGAAAATGTTGCTTCCGTCAGCACTGCACATGCATTCATTTACATCTAACTATTTCAGATCCATCAGGTTTAGGTCTAAAAATATGAAATAGAATGCACCCCCCCCCCCTGAACCTAGATAGTTTTAGAGGCAATCAGATGCATACTTGTTTACACCCATCTCTTCATAGACTAAAGTCCCGTACACACGATCAGAAAATCGGAAGTAAAATGTCGTCCGGTGAATCATCTGCCGTTTTTCGGATTGTTAATATGGTGCTTTCGACACCCAATTCTGAATTTTTGGAGGATAAAAACTGGATGAGCAGGCTATAAAATTTTTGTCGTATGTGGACACGACGTCCGATTTTCGTTTTAATTAGTACAAAAAAAATCATAAGAGCAAGACTACGCATGCTTGGAAACAAAGACCACATACAAAACAATTTAACACATTACATCACTTCAAAGTTGAATTCGGTCGTACGAGAATTTTCATATGTTGCATAACCCAGTGGTCATCAACTTTGTCCTCTTGGCCCACTAACAGGCCAGGTTTGCAAGATAACTGAGATACATCACAGGTGATATCATTTGCTGCTCAGTGATTGCAGTATTCTAGTCTGCATCTCCCCAAGGTAATACATAAAACCTGGCCTGTTATGCCTCGTTTCCACTGAGCGGATCGGTACGGTACGCTATTTAGGGTGTTTCCATTATGAAAGCGGCCCATACAACCGAACTGTTCCATTCAGGGTCCTGCTTCAGATGTGGGGCCATAGAAAATGGAACGGTTCGGTTAGGGCAGAGCTACTATACATTCCACTGATTGGCTGACAGAAAACCCTCTGCTGTGCTATGCTGAGGCATTTTTTCTAAACCCTGTATGGCCCCTTGTGGTCCCACTTGCAGTGGAAACGCTCACCAGAATAGACTGGACCATTCGAGGCCATTCAAACTGTACCGACCCGAACCGATCCGCTCAGTGGAAACGAGGCATTAGTGGGCCCTGAGGACAGGGTAGATGACCACTGGTATAACCTCTTCACTTTCGATATGAGACTAGCATGCAACAAAAAACTGCCGAAAATTTGTCTGATAATCTGATTGTGTAAACCCGGCTTTAACTGTAGTACTGACAGATGGATCTGAACTGAATGGCCCTATGAATGGGCTCTAATGCTGGCCATACACTACAGTAGTAGAAAAATTGTTCAAAATTTGTTAATTTCAAACTTTTGTTTTTTGTTTAATGGATGGACACATTACTTGGGACAGACTGCAGGGCACACTGGTGGACACAATTAGACACTCTACATGGGACAGACTGCAGGGTATATTTTGGGGGACACAGCTGGGCATACTATATGGGACAGAATGCTGGGTATATTTTAGGGGACACAGCTGGACACGCTACTGTACGGACTTCCTCCTTATGCAGAGGAGGCTGTTCTCAGTCCTCTAGTAGCGCGCTGTTCCTCTGTCAGCCTCTCCACCCCTCTCTTCCATCCCAGATGATGTTGCATTCAAGCACCTGGGATGGACAGATGGTGAAAAGCACACCAGAGCCAATGCTATCCCAGCCGCTTCCTTGCCTATCGTGTCGGCAAAGGGGATGCAATCTACCTGTCAGCTGTCTGTGACTGACAGGTAGATCACTGTGGAACCCCGGTTGGGAAACACTGATGTAAACCAGTCATAGTAGTAATAGTTTACCATTATTCCATACTGTCGGATTTTACTTCTATGCAGGGCTCAGTGAGAGAGATCTACCCCCGCTTTCCTTTTTGGGGTCTACCTTTTCCCAGACAGCAATTTTGTGACAAGGAAACAAACAACAAAAAATTTACAGATGTTTTAGCTTTTCCCCAAAATGAAACTCTCCTGTCCTTTACAGCCAAGGAAGCTGCCTTAGGCTTGGGCCTTGTACACACGGTACGAAACTCAGAAGGGAAAAGTCGTAAGACGAGCTGTCTACAGATTTTCGGATCGTTAGTACGGCGCATTTGACAGATGATTTGACTTTTACGTCAGACAAAAGCTGGATGTGCAGACTATAAGATTTTTGTCTGATTTTTGAATGGTCAGTACACAAATCCGACACACAAAAGTCGAAAGTGCAACCACGCATACTCGGTATCAAGGAACCACAGGGAAGAGTTCGGTCTTGTAAATTACTGTTCATATTCTAGAATTAACATTCGTGACGCGGCAATTGATTAAATGTCATATTTCTCCTTTAACTACTTCAATACAGGGCACTTACACCTTCTTTCTCCCCAGGCCATTTTTCAGCTTTCAGCGCTGTCACACTTTGACAATTGCTCGGTCATGCTACACTGTAACCATGTGATATATTTTTTATCATTTTCTTCACACAAATAGAGCTTTCTTTTGGTGGTATTTAATCACTTCTGGGTTTTTTATTTTTTCCTTTAAAAAAATAAAAATAAATAAAAGACAGAAAATTGAAAAA
Source organism: Lithobates clamitans (assembly GCA_037952925.1). Classification (NCBI taxonomy): domain Eukaryota; kingdom Metazoa; phylum Chordata; class Amphibia; order Anura; family Ranidae; genus Lithobates; species Lithobates clamitans. Next base: position 3,165,419 of record JBBGZY010000351.1, on the reverse strand, counting down.
AAAAAAAGTTTTTTTCGTTTCTGTCAGTAAATTTTGTAAATAAGTAATTTTTTCCTCCTTCACTGATAGGCTGCACTTATGGACACTGAGGTAGCACTGATATGTGGCACTGGTGGGCACGGATAGGCAACACTGATGGGCATTGATGGGCAGCAGTGATAGCCAGCACTGACTGACATCACTAATGGGTACTGATTGCTTACACTTGTGGGCATTGTTTGGGACTGGTGGGCACACTGCTGGCACTGTGGGCGCTTTATTTAGTGGGACTGCTTTAGCAGTCCCACTATTGTTATTCGTTTTTACTTATTTTTATTTATTCCTTACGTTTTTTTGGCTCTGCATACTTTCAGCTATTAAAACCATTCAACTATTAAAATGTTCAGCTCTTTCATCTGATTGGACTTTTTCAACGTTTTTTTCTACTATTTATACTTTTTAAAATATTAAGCTTTTTAACACTTTTTTTTAACATTGAAGTCAATGAGAGCATGCTTCAGATCCTTAAAATCTTCTTCCGCTCCCAAAAGTTTCAGCTCCTTCATACTTTCACCTACAGACGCCAAACAAACTTTAAAATGTTCACAAAATATTCAGCTATCTGGCTATATCTTTTCTGTTTGATATCTTTTACAGTTTTTGTGAAAAAGCTGTTTGTTTAGTGGTCATTTCAGGAAATTTTAGCTATTGAACAGAGTGTACTGGGCTGCTTTTGTTGCCATGGTTACCAAAGCTTTTGTTATACACAGTGGTGGGGGAGGTGGCTGGAGCGTCCCAGCTCTGATTACAGAGCCCAGGGGAGGGGACAGACACACCATGTACTGATTTATAATAGAGGAATATGATGGGGCAGTTTTGATGGGGCAATTCTTATGGGGCAGTCTTGATGGGGACAATTTTAATGGAGCAGCCTTGATGGGGGCAATAAGATGGGGCAGGTTTGATGGGACAGTTTTGATGGTGGCAATATGATGGGGCAATTCTGATGGGGCAGTTTTGATGGCAATATGATGGGGGCCGTTTTAGCAATTCAGCTATTCCGCATTCCCACGCATTTTCCCCAGGAAATGCATTTTCTAGTTGTAATCAGGACACTGATTATCAGTGCCCTGATTACATGTCTAGATGTCCTCTATGAGGAGATGCCGCTGATTGTCTCCCTTCACACTTTGTCAGTGTGAGACGAGGAGAGCCGATTACTGGCATCTCCGTGTTTTACATGTGACCGGCTGTGATTGGACACAGCCGATCACATGGTTGACCACTTCCGGACCGCCGCACGCTGATGTACGTCCCCACTTTCACGGACTGACTGATCTCGTTGTTATGGCAGCAGCTATCTGTTGCTAGATGTGTTAGAAAAAAAGTATGTTTGGGGGTTCTAAGTAATTTTCTAGCAAAAAAAACTGTATTTAATGTGTAAACAACAAATCTCAAAAAGAGGCTCACATCTAACTCATCTAAAGGCCCGGTCTTTAAGTGGTCAAAGAGCCGCGGCTCTTTACAGAGCTTGGGGTCGGGCCGTGTCCTGGCAACACGTCACGGCCGGGATCGCCACACTGTACGCCCCCCAGGGGCGTGCAAGAGCGGCCATTCTGGGTGCCGTCATATGAAGCCCACCCAGAAGGAGAGCTGCACCGCCCCGCCGTTATTTGACAGTGGGCGGCAAGTGGTTAATGGGATAATAATGAAGCTGCTTTGCTGGTGATATTGATGTAGTTATGCCAAACGTATTTTAAAAGGCATTTGTTTTGTACAATCTAAAAAACACAAATGAACGCTAAGCAAACTTTTACTAGTACGAAATAGTACGTCACTACGTGTCTGTCAAATGACAATTCACAGATAGTATGCTAGACAAAATCTTGCACATGCCCTTTTGACAAAAAAAAATCAGACGCTCGGTCGTCCAACAATCAGACCGTGTGTACGAGGTTTTAGTCTCTGATCTAAAGTTGCCATGGTGTTGCACATTTCATTTATGACACCACTTATTTGATGGCTTGACTGTTCGTTTGGCTTATAAGCAGCCTTGACAACATTCACAAGCATGCCTTGAATATAACAGTTTTGGTAAACAATTAAATTGATGTGTTTAGTCCCACTTTAACTTTATATGAAGGTCATCATAACCTGTTGAAAGAGATATTATTTCTAACCTACTACTAAATATGACTGTACTCCAGCTATTCGAAAGGTACATTGCCAGCTCATCGCTTTATGTACTGACACCTACAGTATGAGTAATACTTTTTGCCTACCTGCATTAAGTAAACCAATACATTGTTTCTTCCCTTTTTTTTTTTTTTTTTTTTTTTTTTTTTTACATTTTTTTTTTTTTCTGATCTACCCACTGCTGCTGTGATACATAGCTGCATAGCATAAGAGGCTGATAAAACTTTTCAGAGCATGCCATTCTGCGGATTCTGTGTCACTACTACTCTTGCTACTTTATGATGCCCTGCAAAGAAACTTGCAGGTAGGTGGCATTGATTACCTTTTATTTTGAAAATGCTAGATGCCTGGCTGCCTCTGGTTTTAATGCTTTCTGAATCTCTAAGGACTTGTTCACACTAGCTTTCCTCTCTGAAGAGTGATCCGTGTTTTGGATTGCTTTCAGCCTAATATAAGCTTTCAGCTGACTAACAGCTAATTGATATAAAGGCAGATTTGTGTGACTACAGATAAAGTGGAAAGGGCACATCTTCTTCAATGGACAGAATGTGTTAACACTAAGGTCACCCATAGATAAAAGCAGGCTGTCTGACAGAAAGGCTTGGGCCTTGAGGAGCCTTTCTTAAAACCTGTACTGTAAGAAATATGGGAGTTGTCAGCGCTGACTGCTTTCTGAAAATAAAATAAGAATGCAGCAAGAAAAGCCAGAGAAGCCAGAATATCACATTTGCACACATGTTCCAGGTCAATGACTCGTACATGTAAGGTCATCATCGTCATCTTTTGTCTATGGGTATTCCTATGAAGAACCAAGTGTATGTCAAGACAAAATGAAACATGCATACATTGAATTCTTTCCCACCAAAACAATGATGCAGCTTTGGCTCCCAAGAGCGTTGTCTACACATTACGGAAATGGGAAGCGTCTCTTGGGAAAAGGGTTTGGAAGATGCAGTTTTGAGGGCGTGCTACATCAGTGGGAACTGAGCTTTCCACAGCTGCCCCTGCAATGGTTTTACAAGCCTAGTCATTATGTCGCAGTGAGTAATAGATGCTTTTCACAAATTAAAAACCAAAAAATATTGCTGCAACATGTTCTAAAGTGGTGGAGGGCGGTTTGGGAATAAATGTGGGTAATGCTTAGGCCTATACTTTAGGAAAATGTTCTACTAAGAGACAATTTGTGAACCTATAGTGTTATTTAAATCAAGAGCTCCGTATTATACTAATTGTATTCTTTTACCACTTGAGGAGTACCCAGGCCTTTATCTCCCCTTGAGTCCTTGAGCTTTTTCTCTTTTATTTCTGCAACGTTTTGGTTCCGGACATTATACTTTTCCAGTATTTGTAGCCTACACTTTTGTATTATTATACAGGATTTATATAGCGCCAACAGTTTGTGCAGTGCTTTACAACATGAATATGCATTTTTTTTGTTTTGTTGTTTTTTTTTTGTTTGTTTTATTTTAGGGCTTTGATTTGGTAGCAAATTTGTATATATATATAAATTTTTTTTTCTCTCAGATTTTATTGAGAATAAATGTTGAAAAAATACAACCCCCTATTCCAAAAAATTTGGAAGTCTTGTAAAATCTACATAAAAATGGAATGCTACACATTTCAAATCGCATAAACTCATATTTAATTCACAATCGAAAATAGAGAACATATCAAATGTTTAAAGTGATATTAACCGCTTGCCGACCAGCCGCCGCAGTTACATTGCGGCAGGTTGGCTCGGCTGCGCAAATCGCCGTAGCTGTACGTCGGCTCGTACACAGCGATCTGTGGGCGCGTGTGTGCCCATTGGTCAGCGGGGGGAGCCAATCAGCGGGTCTGGCAGACTCGATGGCTGCCCACAATCGTTCCCCACAGTGACAGAATGGGGATCTGCTATAGTAAACAAGGCAGATCTCCGTTCTGAAAGGGGGTTCACACAGAGATCCCGTCTTTCTGCTATGCAGGAAGACAGATCTGTGTGTTGTCCCAGGCAGCCCATCCTCCCACACAGTTACACACTGAGGGAACACAGTTACCCCTTGATCACCCCTGATGTTAACCCCTTCCCTGCCAGTGCCATTAGTACAATGTCAGTGCATATTTTTAGCACTGACCACTGTAATAATGTCGCCAGTTCTCAAAAAGTGTCAAAAATGTCAGTTAGGTGTCCGATCTGTCTGCTGGAATGTTGCAGTCCTGTTAAAAATTGATATTACTAGTAAAAAATGCCATAAGTCTATCCCCTATTTTGTAGATGGTATAACTTTTGCGCAAACCAAATAATGTACGCTTTTTGGGATTTTTTTTTTTTTTTTTTTCAGAATACAAATTAGCCTAAATTGATGAAGAAATTTTAGATTTTTAAAACAAATTTTATTGGGTGTGTTTAAAAAAAAAAAAATTTTTTTTTCAAAACTGTTGGTCTTTAATTGTTTATAGTGCAAAAAATAAAAACCGCAGAGGTGATCAAATGCCACCAAAAGAAAGCTCTATTTGTGGGGAAAAAAGGACATTTTATTTAGGTACAGCATTGCACGACTGCGCAATTGTCAGCTAAAATAACACTGTGCTGTAGCACAAAAAATGGCCTGGTCATTGAGGGGGCAAATCCTAACGGGGCTGAAGTGGTCAAAGGCATTTTTTCAATAGACAAGCCTTCTATGAAGAGGGTGAGCAGGAAGGCCGTCTGCTTGCAAAAATAGTGAAGGCCTCCCAGACATCCCCGTCCATTGGAGCGTTACGTACCGAGGGAGGGAGGATAGTAAACACCCCCACCCATATTATGAAAGAGCTGGTAAAGTTTTATTCTAACTTGTATAGGTCCCGGGTGAATTACACGACCAATGCATTGCAAGAGTATTTGCGGGGGAATTGAGCTGCCTGGTTTGTCAACCTCTCAGAGTACACTCCTGGATTCCCCAATTAAACTTGAGGAACTTCAAGAGGCACTTATCCTCTTCCCAAACACAAAGCCCCCTGGGGACGATGGTATCCCCAAGGAAGTCTTTAAACAATATGGGGGAATTATGCTGCCACGTTTGCTAAAGTTACTTAATTATGCTAAAGAAGGTCAATGTCTCCCTGAATCCATGACTAGAGCTAATATTGTACTTCTGTTAAAACCGGGTAAAGACCCGCTAGATCCGGGCTCCTACAGACTGATATCGCTCTTGCAGAGCAACATCAAAATCCTAGCGAAGGTCTTGGCCCTAAGACTTAATGGGGTCATATCCTCCATTATCCATTCGGACCAGTCAGGTTTTTTGCCCCAAAAATCCACGGCCATCAACCTCCATAGACTCTATCTGAACATGCAGACACAGTCGGGTAACATGGGGGATAGGGCACTGCTGTCACTCGATGCCCATAAGGCCTTTGACAGCATAGGGGTGGGAGTATCTCTGGGCTGTCATGGGTAAATTTGGCTTTGGCGAAGGGTTTTTGTCATGGGTGAAACTGCTGTATTGCTCACCTCAGGCAATTTTTAGGGAGGCGGGACACATTTCTGCACCATTCACCCTGCATAGGGGCACTCGACAAGGATGCCCACTGTCCCCGCTCCTCTTCGCCATTGCCACAGAGCCCATGGCAGCCTTGATTAGAGCGTACCAGGGAATGGATTTCAATAGAGAGGGATTCAGGAGAAGCTAATGCTATATGCCAAAAAACACTATGCTACTCCATCGGAAAATTTGGGACCTATTTAGGACTGGTAATTAATTGGACCAAATCCTCCCTTCTACTGCTGGACGCAAATCTGGACAGCATAGGGCAGATGATACATGAGGTACCGGTGTCTGCCGGCCTCAAATACTTAGGAATCCAGATCACGGCAGAACCACGTGAATTTATCTCCCTAAATCTGACCCCGATATTAAATAGAATCCGCGATGGAGCCAAAATTTGGCCCCGCCTTAAAATGTCCCTGGTGCGGAGGGTTATCCTCATAAAAATGATTTTTATGCCCCAGCTTCTGTATATCTTGCACAACGCACCAATGGTGATCCCTCTAAGAATGTTTAGAATTATTAATTCCATTTTTAGGGCCTATATGGCTAGATAAACCCCCAAGGATAAAATTAGAGCAATTACAAAAATCCAAGGAAGCGGGAGGCCTCATCCTCCCTAACCCTTGGGTCTACTATCTGGCGGCTCAGGCGCAACATATTGCCCGGGCTATGCCAGAAGACCTGGAAACGGAGCATAGAAATCTACACTCTGAACCCATTAGGGGCCCAATGTGCTATGTCACTGGTCTAGACAATGTACCCACGGGTATGGAGGCCTTGGCATATGCAAAATCCAATAAACATTTTCCCACATACGTCCTGATGCAAAAAATATGGAACAAACTTCGACAGCTACAAGAAGTAGAGGGCTTTACAGATACTATATAGAATAATGGATACTATGAGGAGCTTCAGTCATTGGATTGTGGTGCGCGGTGGAGGAGGCACGGGGTCACACACATGCGACATATATTTGCCGCAGGAAAATTGATTCCCTTTCAGGAGTTGAGGGAGCAATTTTACCTCCCGAACTCAATGCTCTTCTATTATATGCAGCTGAATCACGTAGTGACAGCGCAAACCGGGGGGGGGGGGGGGGGGCCCGTGGACTCTCTCACTGACCCCGATATTTCGACATATGGCAGAGGTGTCCCAGTTTAAGGGCTTCATATTTAGAACTTTTTCCATGGTACTCAATATCTACCTAGAAGGATTTCCCCAGGGGGCGTCAAGCAAATGGGAAAGAGATGTGGGATCATTTGAGAATGAGCAATGGGAGAAGGCACTCCAGGCAGTACAACTTTGCTCCCTAAATGTGGCCCAACGGCTATCACAGTTATACATCATCCTTAGAGTACATTACACGCCTGACAGGTTGTTCAGGATGGGGGTAAGACCGGATTCCAACTGCCCCAGGTGCGCAAGAGATCATGGGGACTTGATACACCTGCTCTGGAGGTGCCCCAAACTACATTTGTACTGGTCAGGGGTTGTGGCCACCATCAACAAAGTCTATCAGACCTGCAGACCCAAAGCCATGTATACTGGGGATACTAGATGAAATTCCTATGGAGGACAATTTCAAACCGGCCATAGCCAGGTTCCTGTTTCAGGCCCGTAAGCTGATCCTTCGACGATGGAAGGCGATTGAACCTCCAACGTCAAAGGAATGGATTGCTCAAATGGGAGACACCATAAAGTTGGAAAAATACATATTTCAACATAGAGGTCGTCCGGGAAAGTTTGTTAGGGTGTGGCACCCTGGTTAGACTCCCCTGGCCTTTCTTCTGTTGGTGATGGATAGATTGCTGAGATAAAGGTTGGGAAAGCGAGAGACACATTGAGAGGGTGGAGAAAGAAAAAAAACTTACACTATATGAACTCAAATATAGCGCTAATGCATGAATAATCAATACCCTTAGAGGAAATACCTGAAATGCATACTGCAAGATGGTATTGGATGCTGAGTGTACTGTATGAAAATACCTCCTGCGATGATAATTGAAATTTATAACAAAGTCTGTGCCATATTTGTGAGCTGTAAAGTCTTTCTGTATGTTTTGTTTTCTAATAAGCGAACTTTTTTGATTTAAAAAAAAAACATGTCATACTTAACTGCTCTGTGCAGTGGTTTTGCACAGAGCAGCCCCGATCCTCTTCTTCTTGGTCCCCCCCCCCCCCCCCGCACGCGCTCCTGGCCCCTCTCTGCTGTCGAGTACCCTCAGAGCAAGGCAAAAACATTTTTTTTTTTTTTTTTTTTTTTATTCTTTGGATAGAGTGGAGAGGGATTGGAATCCCTGTCATTTTTTTATTGCGATCTGTGCCCCAGTTAGGCCCCTTTCACACTTATACGACTTGTCCCACGATTTTGTACTGCAAAATCGTATGACAAGTCATTCTCCATGATTTTCAATGACTACCATTCATATTGGCGCGACTTTAAGTCGTGCCGACTTGAAAGTAGTCCCTGCACTACTTTGGTCCAACTTCTATGCGAGTTGTACTCCATAGACCTCAATGTTAAACCCTGAAGTAGCATGCAAGTCGTGCCTGAATAATATAGACACGACTTCAGCACGACTTTGTAAGCACAAGCCTGGCCTCGCTATTCGGGAAAGGAAAACTTTTCTTTCCTTTCCCGATGAGCGACAGGCAGTGCTGACAGCTGTCTGGTATGAATCCAGAGGGGGAACTCCGTGCCAAGTTTTAAATAAAAAAACCGGCGTGGGTCCCCCCCCCCAGGGGCATACCAGGCCCTTAGGTCTGGTATGGATCTAAGGGGAACCCCCTACGCCAAAAAATCGGCGTGGGGTCCCCCTCAAAATCCATACCAGGCCCTTATCCGAGCACGCAGCCCGGCCGGTCAGGAATGGGGGTGGGGACGAGCGAGCGCCCCCCCCCCTCCTGGACCGTACCAGGCCGCATGCCCTCAACATGGGGGGGTGGGTGCTTTGGGGCATGGGAGGGCGCAGTGCGGCCCCCCCACCCCAAAGCACCTTGTCCCCATGTTGATGAGGACAAGGGCCTCTTCCCGACAACCCTGGCCGTTGGTTGTCGGGGTCTGCGGGCGGGGGGCTTATCGGAATCTGGGAACCCCCTTTAATAAGGGGGCCCCCAGATCCCGGCCCCCCACCCTATGTGAATAAGTATGGGGTACATGGTACCCCTACCCATTCACCTAGGGAAAAAAGCGTCAATAAAAAACACAGTACACAGGTTTTTAAAATAATTTATTAGGCAGCTCCGGGGTCTTCTTCCGACTTCGGGGGTCCTCTTTCGACTTCGGGGGTCTCTCCGCCGTCTCCTCCCGGTGTCCGCATCTTCTGCCGGCTCCTCCGCTATCTTCTGCAGCTCAATTGCTAGCGGTGGTCCGGACTTCTGCCTTCTTCTTTTCTTCCAGAGATGTTGACACGACGCTCTCTCCAGCCAGAATGGTCTCTGTGCGCTTCGCAAGGAACTTATATAGGCGGTGACCCCGCCCCCTTATGCCGTCACAGTCCCTGGGCATGCTGGGTCTGTGACGTTTTAGGAGGCGTGGTCACCGGGTGATGACCACGCCCCCTTATGACGGCACAGTCCCAGCATGCCCCGGGACAGTGATCTCATAAGGGGGCGGGCCACCGCCTATATAAGTCCCTTGCGAAGCGCACAGAGACCATTCTGGCTGGAGAGAGCGTCGTGTCAACATCTCTGGAAGAAAAAAAGAAGGCAGAAGTCCGGACCACCGCTAGCAATTGAGCTGCAGAAGATAGCGGAGGAGCCGGCAGAAGATGCGGACACCGAGAGGAGACGGCGGAGAGACCCCCGAAATCGGAAGAGGACCCCCGAAGTCGGAAGAAGACCCCGGAGCTGCCTAATAAATTATTTTAAAAACCTGTGTACTGTGTTTTTATTGACGCTTTTTTCCCTAGGTGAATGGGTAGGGGTACCATGTACCCCATACTTATTCACATAGGGTGGGGGGCCGGGATCTGGGGGCCCCCTTATTAAAGGGGGCTCCCAGATTCCGATAAGCCCCCCGCCCGCAGACCCCGACAACCAACGGCCAGGGTTGTCGGGAAGAGGCCCTTGTCCTCATCAACATGGGGACAAGCTGCTTTGGGGTGGGGGGGCCGCACTGCGCCCCCCCATGCCCCAAAGCACCCACCCCCCCATGTTGAGGGCATGCGGCCTGGTACGGTCCAGGAGGGGGGAGGGCGCTCGCTCGTCCCCACCCCCATTCCTGACCGGCCGGGCTGCGTGCTCGGATAAGGGTCTGGTATGGATTTTGGGGGGGACCCCACGCCGATTTTTCGGCGTAGGGGTTTCCCCTTAGATCCATACCAGACCTAAGGGCCTGGTATGCCCCTGGGGGGGACCCACGCCGGTTTTTTTATTTAAAACTTGGCACGGAGTTCCCCCTTATGATTCATACCAACTACTGTATGTTTTCATTTGTTAATGCCAAAAACGTGGCAAAGTAGTACTGCTCCCAAATCGCTGTAAAATCGCGGCAAATCGCGGTAAAATCGCGGTAAAATCGTGCGACTTTGAAGTCGTAGAAGTGTGAAAGGGGCCTTAAGGAGATTCACCCTCTCTATTTCTCCTGTTTACCATTATCACTGAAAGTAAAAGAAAATCCCAAATTTTGGGCTATCCCCAGAAAACTAATACAGGGAAAATCTTTCAATGAGAGTTAACCCTCCCTTTCCCTATCTAAACTGGAAAAAAAAAAGTTTTCCTTTATAGTTGATTTATAGTTAAGGTAATTTTGAAATTGATGGCAACAACACATATCAAAGGCTGGGACAGGATAACCAAAAGCTGGCAAAATAAGTGGTACTAACAAAGAAGAACTGGAAGAAGATTGTGCTAACTATTTAGACTAATTGGCAAAAGATAAGTAACACGATTTGCTATAAAATGGACATCTTAGAGAGTCAGAGTGTCACAAAAAAGTAAAGATCAGAAAAGATTCACAAATCTGTGATGGGCTGTGCCTAAAAATTGCCAAACAATTTCAGAATGGTGTTCTTCAACGTAAAATTGCAAAGACTTTTCCAAATCACCTACAGTATATAATATTATCAAAAGTTTCAGAGAGCCTGGAGATATTTCTGTGTGTGCAAGGGACAAGGTCGAATCTCAATATTGAATGTCCCTGATCTTTGGGCCCTCAGACGGCACTTCATTAAAAACTGGCATGATCCTGTGATGGACATCACTACATGGGCTTGGAAATACTTCAAAAAATCACTGTCCGTGATCTGTTCTCTGGGCCAGAGTTCCTTTAAATTGGTCTGTTGCAAAGTAGAAAACTGTCCTGTGGTCAGACGAATCAAAATTTGACATTCTTTTTGGCAACCACGCATGCCGCATCCTCTGGACTAAGAGGAGAGGAACCTTTCAACACGCCGATAAGTGGTCTCTACCATTGGCTGAGAGTGATGATCGGGAGTCTGTCGGCTGCTGGTTTTCTAGTATGCACGTCTGACAGAAGCCAGCCGAACGTCCGGCTTCTGTCAGACAGACTGACATACACACGGGCTGAATGTTGGCAGTTTTTTTTTTTGGAACCGGCCGTTGTCTCCTGACATTCGGCCCGTGTGTACAGGGCATTAGGGTGAAGTTGGAAACTTCTTTAAAGTTGTTTATCTGTGCAAATCATTAACCATTAGAAAACTAACAACTCAATAACCTGTACATACCTGTAAAGTATGCACCTTAAAAGACTATTTGGCATGCATGTAATCCAGTACCTCACATGGTTTCCTACTATATATCAAAACAGCACAAGTTATGGAATGGAAAGCCACCATTTACAGCACAGAAGACCTATTTTTCCACATTTGAATATATATATTTTTTATTTTTTAAGAATTAATAAATTATTTTAGGTTTATGTTCTATTGCTACTTTAAGTAGTGTTTAGCAAGCTTCCTTTTTTTTTTTTTTTTTTTTTTTTTTTGAGGGTTGAAACCAAATTAGAAAAATCGGGAAGTGCTATATCTACTTTAGCAATAACTAGTCATGTACCACAATCTAGTGCTGCAAGTTCCACATTGCAATCATCAAATGAGTCTAAGGAATGTTGGACAACCATTGTTGCAATGTCCTCTTTTTTTTTTTTTAATGTCCCCTTCCACTGCAACACACTAGCCTTTGCTTCACTTTGACCCTTCCTAGCGGAATGCAGACCTTTCTTTTAAAACATATTTCCACTTTTGTAGTCAAATATCAGAGTGTTGCATTCCAATTCATGCAGCACATCAAAAATGTTTACTTTTTCCCATAGAGAATGTATCATAGTTGGTACTAATAACTTCTGGACAGTCTTAAAGTAGAACTCTAAACCTACTCTCTGCCACATTGTAAGCCAAATCTATCTAGACCTGTAAAGCAAAAATTGCTGTACTTGCGTGCTCTGCAGCCAGTCTGGTCTCCCCTGCTGTGCTATTGTGTTCTGACAGGGGGACTGCCCCCCCCCCCCACCGGAACACTCCGGTCAACGCTTTCAGCCATTGGCTGAGAGAGCTGATTGGGAGCTGGTCAGCTTTTTGTTTTCCAGCATGCTCGGTTGTTATACACACGGGCCGAATGTCGTCCAGTTTTTATTGAACCGGCCAATGTCACCCAACATTTGGCCCATGTGTCCTAAGTTTATTGTTAGGTTTTGATTGGAATTCCACTTTAACTCTTACTGACATACAGTGCAGGATTTGACCTTTAAAAAAAACATACAGTGCAGGAGGGATTATTCTAAATTTTTAACACTTTGTTAGGATAGAAAGTGTTCTTCTCTAGTTTATAGCTGATGAAGAACTGCAAAGATGATATAAACAGGGCTAGTTATGTTTAACATTACTCCACAGCTCCTTCCTAAACATTATTAAAGGGTTTGTAGAGACAGAAGGTTTTTTTATCCTAATGCATTCTATGCATTAAGATAAAAAGCCCCCTAAGGCCCCTTTCACACGGCAAGCCCGCTCGGATCCGCCTGTCTGTTTTTCTGGGGGATCTGAGTACGCCACCTGTTGACTTGTATGTGCAGGCAGATGTCAGCGGAGATGTGTCCTCTGACACCCGCCTGCCATTCGGTCCGATAAGATCCGCTCAAAACAGACGTACAGCATTCGCCATCCACCGATCGGATGAAAATGGACAGGCGGATCAGCGGGGCTCTGACAGGTCTGTCCCAGTGAGCAGAGATGGACCTGTCATCCGCAGGCTCAGTGGGGATCAACAGAGTGATCTCCCGCTGAGCTGGCGGAGTCCGCTAAGCGGATCCGCCCTGTGTAAAAGGGGTATAACACTTACCTGAGGTTCTCTTAGCTAGCCAATCAGGGGAGAGAGCGGTCGGGGCTCCGTTGTCTGAATGGACACAGGGAGCTGTGACTCAGCTCGGTGCTCCCCAGAGCAAGCTGCTTGCTTTGGGGGCACTGAACAGGAGGGAGGGGCCAGGATTACAGAAGAGGGACCCGAGAAGAAGAGGCTCGGGGCTGCTCTCTGCAAATTCACTGCACAGAGCAGGTTAGTATGACATGTTTGTCATTTTTATGGGGGAAAAAACAAGTCTTTACAATCGCTTTAAGCCAGGAGAACACGTAAGAATATTTAAAGTAGAACTATAGGCAATTTTTTCATATTCATATTTTTGTTTTTCGCCATCTGTGTCCCATTGCGGAGATTTCCTTTCACTTCCAGTCCCATAGCCAAACAGGAAGTGAGAGGAAATCCCTGTAAATTAAGGGAATTACTTGGGGATCCCCAGGTCATCACAACTAGTGGCTCTATTGGAAGATTGCCCCTCTATTACTTTTCTGGGGACAACCCAGAATTTGTTTTTTTTTTTTTTTTTCTCTTTACTTTCACTTTCAATGATAATGGTAAACAGGAAAAATATAGGGGATGACTCTCCTTAACTGGGGCACAGACAGCAATAAAAACTGACAAGTGTTCTAATCCCTCTCCACTCTATCCAAAACGGGAAAAAAAAGTTTGGTCCTTAGGTATACTTCAGGCTGGGCTCACACTGCCGCATGGAGTGGCTCACAGCAGGGGTCCGGTGCGTCCCTGTTCAGCGTTTTAGGCCCGGAGGTGTGTGAACCGACTCCATAGAGAGCCAGTCACAATCTCCTGACATGTCACTAGTGTTAATCTAATCCAGCCCTAAGCACGTAAAAGCACTTTAAAAAGGTAACCAATTCTATAACCATTGGATTTCACTCCTGCATTGCTGGGAGTGAGCACCCAATGGTTTTGTCCTAGCAGTAAGTCAGGACGTGGGGGTTGCTAACTTCGAGTTTTTCAGCCAGGCTTCTGGTGGGCCAAAATGGCCTACAAGGTGTGGCATTTTTAAATGTATACCAGGGCCCCTTTTATGGCATAGCTTATTTTCTGTCAAAGGTGCCTTTAGGACCTAATCATGGATCTAGAACAATCCTGCAACCAGGGCCGGATTTGCCACCGAGGCCAGGCCTCGGGGCGGCAGTGGTGCAGGGGCGGCGCCGCTCCTGCGGTGACTTCGCGGCCGCCCCCCCTTCAGGCTGTCCGTTAAACTTGATTAAGGGCACCGGTGCCCTTAGAAATGATGGCCGCGAGCCGCCCACTACTGCGCATGCGCCGCTCCGAAGCCGGCCGGGCTCGGGAAAGCTCGTATGCGCTCGGCTGGGCGGCGCATGCGCAGTAGCGTGATTGTGCTGCCCGGCGCCATTTTTGAAAAGATCGAGGAGTAATGTCAGCGGTGCGGCGGCGGGGGGAGAGAGATGACATCTCTCATTGCCCGCACCGCTGTTCCACCCTCCTCCATCTGGTGGCAGCCAGGCAGCATGGCAAGTGACATCAACATGTGGTGGCTGCCAGGCAGCGTGGCAAGTGACATCCCAATCTGGTGGCTGCGTGGCAAGTGACATCCCAATCTGGTGGCTGCGTGGCAAGTGACATCCCAATCTGGTGGCAGCGTGGCAAGTGACATCCCAATCTGGTGGCAGCGTGGCAAGTGACATCCCCATCTGGTGGCAGCATGGCAAGTGACATCTCCTCCATCTGGTGGCAGCGTGGCAAGTGACATCTCTATCTGGTGGCAACGTGGCAAGTGACATCTCTATCTGGTGGCAGCGTGGCAAGTGACATCTCCATCTGGTGGCAGCGTGGCAAGTGAGATGTCCATCTGGTGGCAGCGTGGCAAGTGAGATGTCCATCTGGTGGCAGCGTGGCAAGTGAGATGTCCATCTGGTGGCAGCGTGGCAAGTGAGATGTCCATCTGGTGGCAGCGTGGCAAGTGACATGTCCATCTGGTGGCAGCGTGGCAAGTGAGATGTCCATCTGGTGGCAGCGTGGCAAGTGAGATGTCCATCTGGTGGCAGCGTGGCAAGTGAGATGTCCATCTGGTGGCAGCGTGGCAAGTGAGATGTCCATCTGGTGGCAGCGTGGCAAGTGAGATGTCCATCTGGTGGCAGCGTGGCAAGTGAGATGTCCATCTGGTGGCAGCGTGGCAAGTGAGATGTCCATCTGGTGGCAGCGTGGCAAGTGACATGTCCATCTGGTGGCAGGCATAGTGGCAAGTGACACGCTCAGGGCTCCCGATGATTCTGCATTATGGTGAGTTGAACTATTTCAGTTTATATTACAATGTAATGATAGAAGTAATGTGTTTCAATCATCCTGACACCATAACAACCATGGTGCTGGGGATGATTGAAGCACTAACACCAGCCATTGCCCTGAAAAAATCCTTACCCCTCGCGCGCTTACCCTGAAGTATTTTTAGTCTGTACAATTAAAGTCAGTTATTTTCAGTGTTCTTGTGTATGGAGATATGTTTTTAACTGATCTATTGTAGAAGTCATCGATAAAGGACAAGACTGGTGGTGTGTGTGTGGGGGGCGGCATTGAAGGACCCGGCCTTGGGGCGGCAAAGGGAGTAAATCCGGGCCTGCCTGCAACTATTAAAGTTGGAGAAAAGTGATTTGCATGCTGTAACCAAAAGTATTAAAGCCTTTGGACCAAAATAACAGCTTCATAACTAACGACAGTTAAGCAATTGAAGCAACTACACGTTAACTTTAGTTTGTCACTGGCTTAAAGCAAGCACTTAACATTTTTGTAAAAAAATGCTCACCCTTGTGTGTACACTGTTTGTCAAAACCTTTTATGTGCAGCTCTATACTAAAATAAAGATTCTTAAAAACTCCCCACCGGGAGAATACAATAGCTCTGCGGGATGGACCGCGTGGTTGCAGGAAAGAAATTCACACCATATATGGCCCGCTTTTAATTTGTGAGTAAACCATGAATAACAATCTGAAGTGTCCAGTACTTCAAAGTCCATAACAAAACATTCATAAATCAGTGTCTTTTCTCCAAAAAATATTAGTGTCCTTGTGTCCAAAAAAAAAAGTGCTCCGTGCCTCTAAATCCTCCTCCTCCTTTTTTTTTTTTTTTTTTTTTAATCAATTTTATTTATTTTCTGTGTTCCCACAGCAAACTTTTTACATCCTGTCTCCACCACACACTTCTATTTTGTGTTCCCAGTGTGCTTTCCACTACATAAACCAGCCTTCACACCCAGGGAAACTCGCCCCTTTTTTTTTTTTTAAAGGGTCAATATGCGCTCAATCCCAGGGAATCAAAGGTTTGTCCTCACTCGTCTTCAAAATTGCCTCACTATCCACACCGCTTATTTCACATGTAATGTTTATATCACAGGGCATATACCGCAAAGAGGAGAAAAGTTCTCATATAGCGTAAAACCATTTATTAAAATGGGTCAAAGTTAAAACCCATAGTGACCTTTTCTGTACATCATACTCACATTTCGTAGTTCTATAATGGCACCTTTTAGATCAGCATATATATAATGTAATAATCATTCACTGCGTCTCTCTCCCATCTCCCAATCCTTCCGACGTCAGCGCCTGTTCCCCAAATTACATAGCCTTTCTAGATTTATTGCCATATAGAGCTCAAGATTTCTGTTAAAGTGGTTGTCAATTTACTCCAGCTCCCTCCCAAGCTGATCACTTCATTTCAAAGCTCCAAATTTAGGTATGCAAAGAGAAAAAAAAACACCCAATGGTGTAATGCCATACACACAACTCTATTTATAAAAAACCTAAAAGCACTCAAACTCAGAAGAGGAAATGGCATATCTCAAAAGTCACCAGATCTCCACTGCTCCCTCCGCAATGCAATTGCCAGCTAATACATTCTGTACAGTAGCTCAAAGCGGTGCTCACAGAAAAGGTTTCCCTTCAAACTTGGCTTCTCAACAGCTTGTGCACACATTGTTTAGACCAACCCTCGACACGTTTCATCCACCAGGAACTTTTCTTTAAAGAGGATTAGTATTTGTGCCAAGCCACACTGGGTGCTTTACATGTGATCATGTGAAGGTAAGAGGGAAAACCTGAACTGTTGTTGAGTACTCTTCAAATTGTGGCGGCTTTTTAAAATGCTACACTCCAATGGTATTTTCCAGGTTTCTTTTTCATTTTGATGTGTTGTCATCAAAACTGCTTCTTCGTAACCTAAAATCTTGGTATTCTTTTTTTGAGGCTGGGCCCACAGACATTGCATGTAATTCCCACTGCATTGCTGTGCAGATCACATGTGATGTCTGTGCGATGCAAATTCAGCCATGCATACTGTGTGGCTGAAATCGCATTGATTTTGCATCAAAATGGTGCAGGACCCTTTTTCTGGTCTGCACTGGAATTGGATCGCATGGGTGTTTACACCCTTGCGATCTGATTTCTGTAAAATTTGACAGTTCGCACTGCGATCTGTGAAACCGATCTAGAGGTGTCATTAACTTTCTATTGACACCTGCAGCGGTTCGCAGAGGGCAGTGTGAACTACCTGCGAATGACATGCGATGTGGGGGGCACTGGAGTCGTGCTGGTTTTTGCATCACATGTGTGAACCCAGACTAAATGTACATGTTTTAAAGAGCCTTTAAAGTGGTAGTAAAATTAAAGCGGTGATAGCATTTTTATTTTATTTATTTATTTTTTTCACATTTGTGCATTGCACCTACATAGGTGTGAATGGAGCCTAAGAGAAAAGATTGTCCCCCGATGTAGATTTATCTTCGACGCCTGCCGCCCCGCCGGACCGAAAAAAAAAAAAAAGCCCTGCCTGCGACGAAGACTGACCGCCGAATGCGCTCCCCTGCTGTGTGACCATTCTTGAATAGGTAAGAAATGGGACCATCTGGTGGCCCCCGCCCCCTTGTGACTTCACTGACCTAGCACGAATAGAGCCACCACACCTAATGATTGGTAAGCTGCAATATATATGGTATTTTGGTTTAATACCGCTACAACAGATTGATGCTGAACTCCAGGAGTGAGCTCTGGTATTGAGAATGCCTTTTTATCAGAGAAGAGGGTCAGACATCACAATCTCCACCTGGTCCAATCAGAGAACACCTCGTGTTAAAGTGGTTGTAAACTCATTACAACTTTATGCTACAGGTAAGCCTATAATGAGGCTTACCTGTAGCTACCCCAGATATCTCCTAAACCTGCACGGTTTAGGAGATATCCCCTGTCCCCCTGCATGTGCGATGACATCAACACATGCGCACTGGGGCAAACTGAAGCAATGGCACGTATGTGGCGTTGCTTCAGTCTGTGTGCCGTTACCGGAGGCTCCCGCACGGGAGTGACGTCATCGCGGCTCTGGCCAATCACAGCGCCGGAGCCGCAATACCCGGAAGTAGCCCTCAGGAGAGATGTCACTGGCCGGAGGGGGAGACGAGGATGGCTGTGGGGGCTTCGATCTCGGGTAAGTAATTCATAATGAGCTGGTATTGCCTTTGTCTTGCAGGGTTTTTTTTTACCTGCAAAAAGAGGGACATTTATTATTTTTTATTTATTTTTAAAACGTATCCTTTAACAACTGTTGGGATAAAACACTAATGCTAGCAATAACCAGCTTTTGAGGCTAGTGCAATTGAATGTATGCAACTTGTTTATGAAATAAATCAACTTGCTAACTCTACGTTTTATGGATTGAAATATTCTTTCAAATGTATTGAATATGATTGCAATGGAATAGAACTAAACTGAATATAGGAACCCAGTCAAGCAATCTGAGAATGAAAATCAACCAAATATTCCTCTATTTTTGATCTAAACATTTTCCTATCATAGGACAATTGACTCAAAGCTGAACAATCGGGTTTCCATGGCTAGCTGTGGGTAGTGCCGTTTTTATCTACTCGGTTAGTCATCTCCTCCCCTTGCATTGTGAGAAGAAGCAGTGAAAAACCATCATTGTGTGGCATGCATAGCAAGAAGTAGAACCTGCATATGTAATTATCAAATATGTGTTATTTTGTAGGAATATTTTTTATTTATTTTTTTTATATATGGCAACTTTTTGTTTTATTGTTTGAAATAGAATTCATGGTTAATATACTTTTTATATTTTATATATTCTTTATTAGGACAAAAAGGCACAACGTAGATACTCGTGTCTCTAAGAAATATAGGAATGGATCACAGAAGAGATTTGTGCATGAAGATAAAATGCCATAATTACAGTTAGATGTACCGTATATACTCGAGTATAAGTCGTTCCGAGTATAAGTCGAGGCCCCAAATTTACCACTAAAAAATGGGAAAAACTTATTGACCCGAGTATAAGACGAGGGTGAGAAATGCGCAGCTACTGTAGGAGGAAAAGAGGGTCAACAATGCCCATTTGCAGCCTCACTGTGCCCATTTGCAGCCATAGGTCCTCCAAACTTCAAACTTGGTAGTTAAGGGTTCCTAGATGCCCCCTAGCTGCAGCCAAAATTTGGGGTCTCTGAACCCAAAGGGTCCCGAAATGACATTGCTGCAGATGGATACATTTGACTGATTTTGGGGCCCTGTATCTCGGGGCCACTTAGTGCTAGAAACACCAAATTTGGTGTGCAAACCCAGTGGAACTAGCACCATAAAATATCCAAAGCCGGGGTTTCTAGCACCAAGTGGCCCTGAGATACAGGGCCCCAAAAATCGATTCAGAAAATGTCAAGCACTTTTCTGCAGCAGAGAATGACATTTTCTGAACCGATTTTGGGGCCCCGTATCTCGGGGCGACTTAGTGCTAGGAACTCCAGCTTTGGATATGTTATGGTACCAGTTCCACTGGGTTTGCACACCAAATTTGGGGTTCCTAGCACCAAGTGGCCCTGAGATACGGGGCCGCAAAGTCGGTTCGGAAAATGAAATTTTTTGCTGCAGAAAAGTGCTTGACTCCAGTATAAGTCGAGGGGGGCACTTTCAGCACAAAAAAATGTGCTGAAAAATTCGACTTATACTCGAGTATATACGGTAGTTTCCTTAGGATACAGTACAAATTATGAATGCGTAACCGTTTTAGGGTCTGGGTTGGTGGGGTGGACCAAAGGAGACTTAATGGTGAAGGAGATGTATAAGTCAAGTCTTTTGGTTAGTGGACAGATCTAGGATATAGAGTGAATTTCTGTAAGAACTTGGAGTTTGGTTGTGGGAGGCTGAGTATGGCTAAAAAGATGAGATGGGGGGTCCCCCTCCTAGCAGGGAAGTTTTCCCTGATGAAGTCACGTGACCTGTGATGCAGGAAGAGCCTGAGTGAAGCAGACCGGAAGTGATGTATTTTGAAGGAATAACTGTATTTCTATGTGTTTTTAAGGTACGCAAGCAGTTTTTAATTTGAAGTGGTTGTTAAGTCAGAAATTTTTTTTATTTTTTTATTTTTATCTTAATGCATTTTATGCATTAAGATAAAAAACCTTCTTTGTGCAGCAGCCTCCCCAGCACCCCCTAATACTTACCGGATGTGTGTGTGTGTGTGTGTGTGTGTGTATATATATATAATATAATCATTTTTATGAAATTATCACGTTCTGCAGTCTCATGTTTTTCTATTCATGTTTTCAAGTAAATGGTCACAATGTCTACTTAATATTAGGTTTATTGTATGGAAAGTGTCAGTTTTGTACAGTACATGAATTTAATAAATGATTTCTGAACACTGATTCTTTATTGGTTTTTGGGCACATTAATTCACTGGTGTTATTGTGCCACCTTGTACACCAAGCAGGTACAGGTTGTTATTTGGCTCACTGGAGTATTGTGTTTTTTTTTTTTTTTTTTTGTCTCTTGGGTTTTGTGGTAGCTTATTATCTACTCACTTGGGCTTTATGGCTTTTTGTTAATTTTCTCATAGGAGCTTTTAGTCTTTATTATTTTCCCTCCTTATGGAATTGTATTGTATTACTAAAGCACCTATTTAATTACATAATTGGACCACATCCCTAATTTACCATGTTGCTTTTTCCTATAGTTATTATTTTTATTTTATTTATTTATTTTTAAGGTGGTTTTCAGAAAATTTGGGAGGATAGGATTGTGACCCCTCTGTGAAATAAAGAGTATTTGACTTTGCAAATAACAGAAATACAGCTATCCCTTTAATAATGTCTAGTAGTGTTTGAAGACAGTCCAACGAAAACAGTGTTTGTGTTGCTAGAGCATCTTATTCTATAGCTGGCTGCAGTATTAACTTTTTTTAACTTTAAAATCTTAACTGCAGCCCATGGGCTTGTTAACTACTTGTCTACTGGGCACTTTTACCCCCTTCCTGCCCAGGCCAATTTTCAGCTTTTAGTGCTGTCGCATTTGAATGACAATTGCGAGATCATGCAACACTGTACCCAAACAACATTTTTATCATTTGTTTGAGACAGAGCTTTCTTTTGGTGGTATTTAATCACCACTGGGTTTTTTATATTTGTGCTAAAAAAAATATAAAAATACAGAAAATTTGAAAGAAAAAAAATATTTTTTTTTCTTAGTTTCTGTTAACAAATTTTGTAAATAAGTAGTTTTTACTCCTTCACTGGTGTGTGGTAAGGCTGCACTGATGAGGTGGCACTGATGGGCACTAAAAGGCAGCACTGACTGGCATCAGTGCTGGGCACTATTGGGGCTGCACTAATAAGCAGTACCTTGATTATCTGTGCAGATTGCCCCTGTGATAAAATGACGCTGATCACCTCTCCTCTCATGTTGTCAGTGTGAGGAAAGGCATTCTGATAACCGGCATTCCCTTGTTTTACATGTGACCAGCTGTGATTGGACACAGCTGATCACATGGGTAAAAAGCCCCGTCATCGGCTCTTTACCAGGATTGGTGATGCGCCGTGTCCCAGGGACAGGGTGCATGGCCAATTGCTGTGCGCCCCCACAGCGAGAGTGGGAACTCATTATATGACGTCATCTCAGAACGAGAATGCCGCCACCCACCTGTCATTTGACAATACGGTGGGCAGGAGGTGGTTAAAACCCTTGTGCTGTGAAATTGTGAGAGCTTTAGATTTTATTTTAAAGACGTAGAAAAACAGCCAGAAGGGTAAAAACCATTGGGCTCCCCTGCAGGTTTTAGTATAATGTACTAGTATGCACTACATAGTAGCACATTTTGACAAACTTACCTTACGTCCAGGGCATCGCTGTCATGGCTCCCTGATGTGGCCATCTTCACCTGGTCTTCCTTCCGTCACTCCCAAGCGCATGCGGCTCTGGCATGGAACGGAGCTCTGAAGGTCCAGCATGGCTTTTCAGAGCACGTGCGCAGATAATCATCAGCTGCATGTTGTGTGAATATCTCCTAGACTGTGCAAGTTTTTAAGAGATATATTCACTGTACCTATAATAAGGCTTACCTGTAGGTACAAGTTCAAAAGTAGAGTTTAATTCCACTTTAAAGTGAATCTAAAGGTAATAAAAATAACAAACATGTTATACTTGCTGCTCTGTGCAGTGGTTTTGCACAGCGCAGCCCCCATCCTCCGCTTCTCAGGTACCCTGCTGGCTCTCCTGGCTCCTGCCAAGTGCCCCCATAGCAAGTGGCTTGCTATGGAAGCACTTGTGTGTGCTTGTCCATTGACACACAGAGCGGAGCTCGGCCCCACCCCCCTCTCCCTCCGTAATGGCCGTGATTGACTGCAGCAGGAGCCTATGATTCCTGCTGCTGCCTCTCTGTCCAATGAGGAGAGTGAGAGCCGCGGCTCTCACGCACAAGGCTGGATCAAGATCGGGCTCAGGTGTTTGCAGGTTTTTTTTTTACCTTAATGTATAGAATGCATTAAGGTAAAATACCTCATACCTTTAGGCCCCTTTCATACGATTGGACCGTTCAGGTCCGCCTGTCAGTTTTGATGGCGGACCTGAACGGGCGCTCCATGTTAGTCTATGGAGCGTCGGATGTCAGCGGAGACATGTCCACTGACATCCGACCCCGTCCGATCCGCTAAAGGCAGACGGATGGCTCTACGTCCAGGTCCGTAGCTATCGGATCGGGTGAGATCTGATGAAAACTAACATGCTGTCCGTTTTCATCCGATCCCTCCATAGGCGGCAGCGGCGCCTGACAAGCCCCTCCCCGCTTAGTGAGCAGAGAGAGACCTGTCATCTGCCGGCTCAGCAGGGATCAACGGACAGATCTCCTGCTGAGCCAGCGGACCGAGGCGGGCTCCGTAGAAACTGAGTCCGCCTCGTGTGAAAGGGGCCTAAGAGCCACTTTACTATTTAAGTTTATATAAGTCTACACACCCCTGTTAAAATGTCAGGTTTCTGTGATGTAAACAAATGAGATTTCAGAACTTTTTCCACCTTTTTTAATGTGACCTATAAACTGTACAACACAATTGAAAAACAAACTGAAATCTTTTAGGTGGAGGGAAGTAAAAATAAAAAACAAAATTATATGGTTGCATAAGTGTGCACACCCTTAATTTAATACTTTTGTTGAAGCACCTTTTGAGTTAGTCTATCAGCATAGCGCATTTTGACTTGCCAATATTTGCCCACTCTTCTTTGCAAAAACACTCCAAATCTGTCAGATTGCAAGGGCATCTCCTGTGCACAGCTCTCTTCAGATCACCCCACAGATTTTCAATGGGATTCAGGTCTGAGCTCTGGCTGAGCCTTTACAAAACTTTATTCTACTTCTGGTGAAGCCATCCCTTTGTTGACTTGGATGTATGCTTTGGGTCGTTGTCATGCTGAAAGATGAAGTTCCTCTTCATGTTCAGCTTTCTATCAGAAGCCTGAAGGTTTTGTGCCAATATTGACTGGTATTTGGAACTGTTCATAATTCCCTCCAACTTGACTAAGGCCCCTGTTCCATCTGAAGAAAAAACGCCCCAAAGCATGATGCTGCCACCACCATGCTTCACGGTGGGTATGGTGTTCTTTTGGTGATGTGCAGTGTTGTTTTTGCCCCAAACATATCTTTTTGGAATTTTGGCCAAAAAGTTAAACCTGGATTTCATCAGACCATAACACATTTCCCCACATGCTTTTGGGAGACTTCAGATGTGTTTTTGCAAAATTTAGCCGGACTTGGATGTTTTTCATCGTAAGAAAAGGCTTCCATCGTTCCACTCTACCCCAAAGACCAGTCATATGAAGAATACGGGAGATTGTTGTCGCATGTACCACACAGTCAGTACTTGCCAGATATTCATGCAGCTCCTTTAATGTTGCTGTAGGCTTCTTGCCAGCTTTTCTTCTCGTCTATTCATCAGCTTTGAAGGGACGTCCAGTTCTTGGTAATGTCATTGTTGTGCCATATTTTCTCCACTTTATGATGACTGTCTTCACTGTGTTCCATGGTACATCTAATGCCTTGGAAATTCTTTTGTACCCTTCTCCTGACTGATACCTTTTAACAATGAGATCCGTCTGATGCTTTGGAAGCTCTCTGCGGACCATGGCTTTTGCTGTAGGATGTGACTAAGAAAATGTCAGAAAAGATCTACTAGAACAGCTGAACTTTTTTGGGGGTTAATCAGAGGCACTTTAAATGATGGCATGTGTGTACTGTTTAACATGAGTTTGAATGTGATTGCTTAATTCTGAACACAGCTACATCCCCAGTTATAAGAGGGTGTGCACACTTATACAACCAGACCAATTTTCAGCTTTCAGCGCTCTCACACTTTGAATGACAGTTACTCAGTCATGGAATACTGTACCCAAATGAGTTTTTTTGTCCTTTTTTCATACAAATAGTGAACAGGGTCGCAAGAAGCGTGTTGAGAAAAAAGACACAAATTAACTGCCAAAGATTTGAGAAGAATCAAACGTAAAGCTACCAGGTACCCATTATCCTCCAGTGCTGTCATATTCCAGATCTGCAACCTACCTGGAGTGCCCAGAAGTACAAGGTGTTCAGTACTCAGAGACATGACCACGGTAAGGGAGACTGAAACCCGACCACTACTGAACAAGACACAAGTTGAAACTTCAAGACTGGGCAAAAAATATCTGAAGACAGTTATTTATTTATTTTTTTAAAAAGGTTTTATGGACTAATGAGATGAATGGCCACATGGATGGGCCTGTGGCTGGATCGGTAATGGGCACAGAGCTCCACTTCCACTCAGACGCCAGAAAAGTGGAGGTGGGGTACTGGTATGGGCTGGTATTATTAAAGAGCTAGTTGGACCTTTTTGGGTTGAAGATGGACTCAAAATCAGCTCCCAAACCTACTGCCAGTTTTTAACCACTTGCAACCCAGGCCAATTCTGACATTTCTCTCCTACATGTAAAAATCATCATTTTTTTTTTTTTGCTAGAAAATTACATAGAACCCCCAAACATTATATGTTTGTTTTTTTAGCAAAGACTCTAGAGAATACAATGGCGGACGTTGCAACTTTTTATCTCGCACGGTATTTGCGCAGCAGTTTTTTAAAATGCGTTTTTCTGGGGAAAAAAAACTGTTTTGTGCTTTAAAAAAAAAAATAAACAGTAAAGTTAGCCCAATTTTTTTGCATAATCTGAAAGATGAAGTTATGCTGAGTAAATAGATACCGAACATGTCATGCATCAAAATTGCACACGCTCGTGGAATGGCGCGAAACTTCGGTACTTGAAAATCCCCATAGGTGACGCTTTAAAATTTTTTACTGGTTACATATTTTGAGTTACAGAGAAGGTCTAGGGCTAGAATTATTGCTCTGTCTCTAGCGTTCGTGGCGATACCTCACATGTGGTGTTTGAACACTGTTTTCATATGTGGGTGGGACTTGCGTATGCGTTCGCTTCTGCGTGCAAGCACACGGGGACAGGGGCGCTTTAAATTTTTTTTTTTTTTTTTTTTAGCTTGACACTTTTAAAAAAATATATATATTTTTTTATCACTTTTATTCCTATTACAAGGAATGTAAACATCCCTTGTAATAGGAATATGGCACGATCAGTCCTCTTTACAGTGAGATATGGGGTCAATTAGATTAGTGCTTACATCCCCTCTTGCCGCCCAGAACTATCAAGCGGTGGAATAGCTGCTATGATTGTTCTAATGGTGTAGGGAATCGCTGGCTGAAAAAGCTGATTATCTGAATGATCCCTGTAGATGCAGGCATCATTCAGATATACTCGCACAAAGTCGAGGACGTCTTATGACGGCTGGCGGGCAGGAAGTGGTTAAAAGACCCTTTCTTCAAGCAGTGGTAGAAGAAAAAGTCTGCATCTTTCAAGACGACCACAATATTTATGCAGGACAATGCTCCATTGCATGCATCAAAGTACTCCACTGCGTGGCTAGCCAGTAAAGGATTTAAAGATGGAAGAATTACATGGCCCCCTTCCTCATCTCACCTAAACCCTATTGAGAGCTTGTGGGCCCTTCTTAAATGTAAGATTTACAGTAAAGGAAAACAGTACACTTCTCTGAACAGTGTCTGGGAGGCTGTGGTTGCTGCTGCACAAAAAGTTGATCAACAGATGAAGAAACTGACAGACTCCATGAATGGAAGGCTTATGACTGTTAGTAAAATGAAGGGTGGCTATAACGGTCACTGATATATATATATATATATATATATATATAATTTTTTTTTTTTTAAATGTCAGAAATTTTTATTTGCAAATTTTTGAGTTTTGTGTTTATTCTCATTTTAACAGATGAAAATAAACAAGTGGGATGGGAAAATTTTCATTTTTACATTTAGTTGCATAATAATTCTGCACACTAATAGTTGCCAAATAATTGTGCAGATACACTGTAGGGCTGGGAAAAAAATTGATTTAAATCTTGAATCGAGTTGAGAGGTCAAATCGATTCAAAATTTAAGCAAATCGATTTTTTTAGATTTTTTTTTTTTCACCGCGCCGGTCCCGAGGCACTGCGGGCATGAGTTTTTAGGCGAGGCCGCGGCTTCGGCCTAGTCCGTGGCTACGGCCGGACACCGCGCCGGGCCTGAAGAGCTGCGGGCAAGGAGTTTTTAGGTGAGGCCGCGGCTTCGGCCTAGTCCGCTAGGCCGGACGCCGCGGACTAGGCTGAAGCCGCGGCCTCGCCTAAAAGCTCATGCCCGCAGCGCCTCTGGACCGGCGCGGTTTCCAAAAAAAAAATCGAGTTTTTTTAAAGAGAATCGAAGATTTTTTTTTTTTTTTTAAAGAAAATCTCCCAGCCCTAATACACTGTAGATATTCTCCTAAGGAAGCCAAAACCTCACTTTTTTTACTTTCTTAAATATTTAAGTTTGAGGTTTATTAACATTTTGGATTGATCAAGAGCATTGCAGTTGTTCAATAATGAAATTAATCCTCAAAAATACAACTTGACTAATAATTGTGCACACAGTGTACATAGTTTTTTTTTTTTTTTTTTTTTTTTTTTTTTTCATGTAGTCTACCAAACAGGTTCCTCCATCTATGGCTACGCTATACAGCGCAGATGGGGAATCTTCCACTGTTGCTTTTGTATTCGGCACCAGCTGCTGTCAGAATACCCAAACGACAGCTGCATCTGTTTGGCTGACAATTTTTCACTTGACTCCTACAATTTTTCGTCCGATAAATGAGCCAAAATTCAAAATTATATGGCCAGCTTTAGTAAAGACTGGTTCCACAAAATGAGTCAAGAGTTTGTTGCCTTTAAAGAAATGTATTCCAAAATGGCGCTGTAAACTCTCTGCTCTCCAATAAACAACTAAAAAAGCTTTGCACAGCTGCCAGCATAGAAAGAAGGAAAGCACCACTCCTCATTCGCAAGTATATTAAATCTATTGCGCTTCAAACTAATACATTCCATAGCCCTTCCCTTGCCGAATTAGGGGAGAACTTACCAGAGCGTAAGACCAAATCAAAGAAGGTCTTGTAGAGCTTAACCATGTAAAATAATGAAAGGACAATCCTATGTGTGGCACACAAAAGGCAGCGTGAGAACCTTTACCCAGTGGAAGCGCCACTCCCCCCTCCTGTGTTGACTTCTCTTTTATAAGGTGGTCAGAAGACATTTTGATTTGGGATTTCACATCCACTCCTGCTCTTTGTTTATTGGATAATTCTGTGAAGAGAGCAATAATTGACAAGGGGAAAATAGGGTTGCACCAATAATGGTATCTGTATCGATGCCGATAATAAGCATTTGCATGAGTATCCGATA
The DNA here is from genome assembly GCA_037952925.1 of Lithobates clamitans. Taxonomy (NCBI): domain Eukaryota; kingdom Metazoa; phylum Chordata; class Amphibia; order Anura; family Ranidae; genus Lithobates; species Lithobates clamitans. The sequence continues at coordinate 3,137,319 of JBBGZY010000351.1, read as the reverse complement.
CCTGGAACTGATACCTTTTGGGGTGCAATTTGAGCCCATACAAAATGAATGGGCTCAAATCGCCCTGCAAAGAATCGCATAAAGGAATGCGGTACGATTTCTGTCCGGATTAGCGTGCGGTTTCCCCCACCGCTTCTGTGTGAACCTAGGGTTTCCGTAATGACTTCAGCCTGGGTTCACACAGGAGTGGTGCGGAAAGACCCATGCAATTCGGACAGGAATCACACCGTATTCCTGTTAAAATCGCATGCGATTCTTTGCAGTGCGATTTGAGCCCATTAATTTTTTGACCGAAAATATTAGTACGGTTAAAAAAAAATGATATTGATGCAACCCTAGGGAAAATATTAGTTTAGAGTAGTACCTTTCAACTATTTTGCTGAATATATGTATTAAAAAAAAAAAATAGGGACTGGTCCAGTGAAATATGGTGACTGCCATTTCTGACCTTCGTCCATTTGAGTCTGCAGGTTCTGTAACGCATCAGTATTTTTATTTCTTTCTATGCCTTCCTATCCCAGTGACCACAGCTTCCCCTCATTTTTGCAGTGATGTCACGGGGATAAGGAGTGAGGAGAAAATTCACCAAAAATATAACTCCTTCCTGCTCTAGCCAAAAATCTAAGACATTTGGCAACTAGGATTTGTCTGAGTTTATCTTTATTCCCATCAGTATTAGAGAAAAAATGAAGTCTCAGCTTTACGTAGGACATTACAGACCTAAAGGTGGCATTAAACTAGAGCTGCACGATTAATCGTTAAAGAACCGAGATCGCAATTCTACCCCCCTTCTGATCTTAAAAAAAGCATTTCCTGGATCCCGTTCAGAGAGTTCTGTGCTGAAGCCGACAGCTGCCATGTTTTTCACAACATCCCTTAGGTGGAGATAAGGAGAAACATTGTAACATTTAGTTCTTTTAGATCAAAGGAATGAACTTCTGTCTGTAAATGAGGTCAGTTTAACCACTTAAAGTGGAACTTCAGTCTTTTTTTTTTTTTTTTAACTTTCCATCTATTAAAATTAAATCTTCTGCCCTCCTTGTTTTAACTTTGGATAGTAAAACATTTTTTTTTCTGACAGTAAATACCTTATACAGCCCACTTCCTGTTTCTTGTCTGGGAAAAAAAAACTAGGCTTATGACATCATACACAGTTTTCTCTCTCTCTCACTCTCGTGAGTTTGCCAGAAAGGCAGGAGGGATAAGTCCTAAGAGGGCCAATGAGAACTGCAGGGTTGGAGGTGGGCCTCTGTGTGTCTGTAAATCCAGGAAGTGAACAGGCAGCAACTTCAGCTGCCCACAGTTAAAATATTTGCAGCTAGACTTGTTGGCAAGTACAGAATTACAGTATATATAAAATAATATGCAAAGTGGTTGGAGGGAAACTTCAGAATGGCAAGTGTTTTTATTACAAATTATGTGAGCAGACTGCAGTTCCTCTTTAAAGACTAAACCTTTTTTGACACTTTTTGCTTACAAGTTAAAATCAGTATTTTTTGCTAGAAAATTACTTAGAACCCCCAAAAATTACTTAGAACCCCCAAACATATATATATATATATATATATATATATATATATATATATATATATATATATATATATATATATATATATATATATATATATATATATATATATAATATATATAGCAGAGACCCTAGAGAATAAAAAGGTGGTTGTTGGAATATTTTATGCCAAACTATTTTTGCGCAGCTGTCTTTCAAACGCTATTTTATTTTAGAAAAAAAACACTTTAATGAATTAAAAAAAAACTAAACAGTAAAGTTAGCCCAATTTTTTTTTTTTTTTGTGATGTTAAAGATGATGTTACGCTGCAAGAGTCTTGAAAGAATTGTGATTTTTATTCTGAGCAAAAAAAATTGATTCTCATTTTAGCTCGAGTCCTGTTGCTCTACAATACACTGTTCAAATTTTGGCACATTCCTGAAATGTGAGCTGTGGGCGGCGGCCCTGTTGGCACTCCTCTTCTTGTTAGAACGACTTTTTCGATTAGAAGTTTTTCAGTTGAACTGGGCCTGCATCCAATCCGCTGCAGACACTGTCCAGGCATTCAGCAGCCACTGCTAAATACAGTAGCCCACTGCCTGAATTTCCCTATCCACAATGTTTAGCTGGGATGGAGAAATTAAGAGTTCTGTCATTCCACCCCATTGGTTGAACGAGCGAAATCTACACGTGTATGGCTAGCTTTAGTCCATTTGAAACAATTAGGAGTGTTACATGTTCTTTCCAAAACCATAAATGAGCTACGCATACTGTAGGTAGAAGAGAAACCTTATAGGATGGTGATTTTTTTTTTTTTTTTACGCAGAAGTGTCTTTTTCTGACTAGTCTGTTGTTAAATAGGTGTGTTTCTTTAATTGTTAGCCCTCAAAACCTCCTGTGTCCAAAGAACGTTTATTGGGGTACAATGTTGAGTAATGTGATTTCCATGGTGGTGCTTTGTGTTCTGTCATAGCATATAATGCGTCAGGAAGAGATATCGTCTCTGTTCTGTATCTGTTGAAAATGTCCCTGCTTGTTTCTCTTCTGCTTCTTCTCTTCCATGCTGTGCATATCATTAGCTAAGTTCCTGTAAATGCAGAAGGTTTTCAAATATTAATCTTCCTATCCATTTGTTCAGGGTGCTTATCCTCCTGTGTGACGTGTAGCACTAAGCTGTCCCTGGAATTCACTGTGTAATATTTAGCAGTATATATGGTTTCTGAAGCTCATGTTATGTTCTGTGATGTTGTGATTGGGGGGGAATTAGGAAGAGGCCTAGCTAATACTAGGATAAGGACAAGGTGAGGTGTGCTGGGAGGGGGCAAAATATAGTATTTGGTTTACAGGATCAACTTGGAAGGAATTAGTGGTAAGAGAGCAAAATGGCCCACAACAGCTCCGACCATGCCGCATCATGTTGACAATCACAGGAGTTCCATGAAAATCAAAAAAAAGAGGCATATCGTTTTTTTTTGTTTGTTTTTTTTGCTCTATTATATAACCTAAGTAGTATCCCTTTTTTAGGGCCAAGCAATATACATAGGGGGTGATTTACTAAGAAGGCGGCACTGCGCCAGTATATACATGAATTGGTGCGCCAGAAATTAATCGAACGTGCGAATCGGCGCACATTGAAGCGCAAATAGCGATAATAAATACCCACATATGTAAACTGCAACTGTCGCTAGGGTAACTGCGGTTTTCTCATTGATAATAGCGCACACCCAATACAATTGGTTAATTTCATCTCATTGGATGTGTCTTGTTACGCAATTAGTAGGTGTTCTCAGTTAATTAACCCTTTTGATGCTAATCTCATTCCTATCACTTCTAATATATCTTTTGAAATGTGTTTTTTTTTTTTTTTAACCAAATCTTCCAATACATTGAAAAGAACAGAGAAGTGTCTCTAAACCCAATAAAAATTTTTTTTAGCCGATCTTGATCTTTAACCACTTGCCGACTGGCTCACGCCGATATATGTCGGCAAAGTGGCATGGGTGCGCAAAACAACGTACCCATGTGTCGCTTCGTCATCCGATGTAAACAAGGCATTTCCCTGTTCTGCCTAGCAACATGACAGGAATCTACTGCTCGCAGTGATCTGTCATGTTCTAGTGAGCCCATCCCCCCTACAGTTAGAACATGCTGAGGGAACACAGTTAACCCCTTGATCGCCCCCTAGTGTTTAACCCCTTCCCTGCCAGTGACATTTACACAGTAATCGGTGCATTTTTATAGCACTGATCACTGTATAAATGCCAATGGTGTCAAAAGTGTCCTATCTGTCCGCCGCAATGTCGCAGTCATGATAAAAATCACAGATCGCCGACGAAGTGCCGTATCGCAAAAAAGGGCTTGGTCAGGAAGGGGGTAAATCCTTCTGGGGCTGAAGTGGTTAAAGGTGACCATACACTGCAATCAGTTAGATCTTAAATTAAGATTTAGTGCAAGAGCCTGTTTGATTTCCTATGATTAGAATTAATTGTTCAAGTGCATCTTCCTATTACCTATTTTGCCTAAATATCGAGTTGTACAGAGATTGGCCAATCAGATTGCATAGTGCCAGACCATCTTAAGTGCCAAATTTGGAATGTAGATGTGCCACGACCCACTGTATTTTCCAAAAGATATTTCTTGGGCATTTATAACAGGCACATGAAAAAACTCCTTTTTTCAAGACATGCTAGAATGACCAGGAATCTTCAAACTATGGCTCTCCAGCTGTTGCGGAACTACACATCCCATGAGGCATTGTAAAACTCTGACATTCACAGACATGACTAGAGAGAGAGAAACACCGGAAGTGAATCTGTACACAGGAAGTTGTGTGTTTTGAGGCCAAATCATTTACACATATGACCCACACAAACACCACCCCATGTAAAACTAAATAAAAAAATTATCTTAATTTGCAAATAAGGATCATCTCTTCCCCAGAGAACAGTGAGCGGGGCATGGTGGTGGGAAGAAATTAGCAGCAGTACAAGCAACTTCCTGGAGGGGCGTGATGTCATTCCTGTGTGCTGGTCACCGCTTCCGGGTACCAGATATGCGCCACAGGTTCATACCTCCGCGCACACAGCAAATGCGCATCTAGCTGCAGGAACCCAATTTTTATGGAAATAGTAAAGCAGATGCAGATTTCCAGTACTGGACTAACAAATGTTTTTATAGTGAAAGGCAACAAGGTCTAAATGGGCCATTGGCATGCAATACAATTGGACACAATAGGGATGTGTCTTTTGCAAAGTTAAGCTAAATAAAAACCTTTCTTATTTTTGCTTGGGGATAGTGCAGATGGATTAGAAGTCTTCTCAGTTCTTGGGGATGTCTGCACTCCTGATAGGGTAAAGACATCTACCAAATGTTTCCAGTTTCTCCTTCAAATGTATTCACTTCCTGTCACATAGGCAAACAGGAAGTGAGGGTAAAACCCTACCAATGTCTTTCCTTGGGGACCCACAGACCAATCTAAATAGTTTCCCCATTAGGTAAATTGCACTCTAGCATTTTGCAGTGTACACCCCAAATTATTAGGTGTCTTGGACTTTGGGGTTTATTTACTAAAGGCAAATCCACTTTGCACTACAAGTGCCCTTGGAAGTGCAGTTACTGGAGATCCGAGGGACACATGCAAGGAAAATAAGCGTCTTTGCTTCTACCTGATTGGATGATTAAATCACCAGTGCTTCCCCTCAGATTTACAGCGAGTACACTTGTATTCCAGAGTGGATTTGCCTTTGATAAACCCCAAAATACCTAGTAATTTGGGGAGTACACAACAAAGTGCTACAGTGCAATTTGCCTAATGGGGACACTAGTTAGATTGAACTGTGTGTCCCCAAGTAAAGACATTGGTAGGGTTTTACCCTCACTTCCTGTTTGGCTATGTGACAGGAAGTGAAGCCCTATTTCAGAAAAGGGACACAAAGCCCAACCTAAAAAAGACAAGCAGGGGTTCTAACACTCACTTGGTTTCCTTCAAATGCCCACAATTAGAATAGGATTGTCTTGAGATAGATTTTAGCTCAGTGCTTTAAATCAGTGGTTCTCAACCCTGTCCTCAAATACCCCCAACAGGCCATGTTTGCAGGTTTTCCTTCACCTTGCACAGGTTCTTTTAAATCAGAGGTAATAGCTTGGCATTTTGGACAGCTATTTTAGCTAAGATAAATTCGTAAAACATGTCCTGCCGGGTGTACTTGAGGACTGAGGCTGAGAACCAGTGTGCTATAATGGAAAATTGAATACTTGCCTCTCTGTAATTTTCCTTTCCTGGTGCCTATCCATGGCAGCATATGCACAATCCATGCATGAAGGCACCAGGAAAGTATCTTTTAGGCAAATCACACCTTTTTTGTTTTGCCTTGCCATGCCAATCAGCCTAGTTAAGCTGCAGCTGGGAAATTGTTGCATGACATTTTTTTTTTTGGGGGGGGGGGGGGGGAAGAGTGTGCAAAATGCATTACTTGGATTGAGCATGCATCTGCAAAACAAATTATTAACAAAACACATAAAACATAAAAGTTTGCTACAAATTTTATTGGCCAACAAAGCGGGACTTGGAAAAGAGCAGGGAAAGCAAAAAACACATGCATGTTAATTTGAGACACTAACAGAATATGGTTTTGAGGTCTGACCATTTTGCAGAGGAAATTAACAGGAGTTAAAAGGACTGCACCCACAACGGACAGTCTCTTAAGGATTTAAACATTTTAGTCACAACATCTTGAGGAAGATTTTGCAATAATGCAGCACAGACAATGAAATCAAAGTGAAACTAACAACCTACAAACACACATAGACATCAAAAATATTTAAAGCAAAAATATCCCTGCAAAATAAATAAACAAAAGTAAAAAATACTTGCTCTAAAACACATATATGTCTTTGCAAAACAGAACAAACAAAATACAAAGAGAAAATACATGCATTACAAACTCTATAAGGACACCCAAATGTACTCTCTTGCCAACACACACCATCAAGCAATCTTTCCTCTTTGCAGGGCAAGGTGAAGAACGCTATCTGCAAGCTTTATGTAACATAGGTTTGTGTGCTAATGAGGCAATTGAAAACACATGCACAGTCGATGAAACAAACAAAATGCAAGTTCACCTAGTGTAGAGACATTACTTCAAAGTGTAAAGCATGCCCAGAAAAATCCAAGTGCTGTTCACACACACAAAGCACCCCCCCCCCCCCCCAAGTCCCTGAGCATGCCCAGACCAACCCAAATGCAGCTAGCACAAAATAAGCCACCCCCTGTCCAAAATTAAGCACATCATCCAGTATGCTACAAAATTACAGATAAGACAAACGCCCCCCTGTCCCTGGGGCAAACAAAGAGCCTAACATGGGCAAAAGTTATACAAATACCATTTGCAGTCTATGGGTACTGACTTGTTAATTTTGCTAGTCCCCACTTGGCTGGGTTATATTCTAGTTATTGGCCTTAAAATGGGTATGCGGGCCCAGGTCCCACCCTGAGGGACATATATCAATGTCACCAATTTGGACAACCCCAAAACAAGTGCATCTGTAGCATGTATCCAAAATGCTGCTTCAAAGATGTACGGCTTTAGAGAAAACGTACAAATCTACATTGCAACTGCAAGATTTTAACCCAAAACAAAAAATAGCCTACCCCCCAATACCTACAAGGCCATTTGGGTCTGTTAAGGCTTAATATGAGTACCCCCACATGAAAAACACAACCCCAAACTAAAAAAAATTGTGCCCCTCCCGCACACTAACAAACCCCTAGCCAAACACACAGCAAGCCAGCACATGAAAGGGGGGGTGGATGCTTGAGGGCAGGAGGGGCTCGGGCACCCCAAAAGTCAACCACCTTGTTCCATATTCAGGGTGACAAGGGCCTCTTCCACACAACCCTAGGCTGGGGGGCTGCGGACAGGGGGCTTTACGGAATGTGGAATGCCCCTTTAAACTAGTGGGTACAAGGTTAGTGGTTGGTATTGGGCTGAGCCCAACATGCCCCAAAGGCAGCCAACTATGTTGAGTGTATGTGGGCTTGTATGGTTCAGGAGGGGGTTGGGCGATCGCTCTTCTTGCTCCTTTTCTAGCTGGCCCTGTTTTATGCTCTGAAAAAGGATGTAGTTTGGATTGGTGAAGGCAGCTCACAGCCTTTTGAGAATGGAGTGGAGTGTGGAGTTCCCCTTTAAAAGCAAAAGTTAGCCCATGGAAATCCAAGGGATTAGAGGGGGGAGACAAGGGCATTGGAGAATGGAGTGTGGATTTCCCCTTTTTAAAAGCAAAAGCTAGCCCAAGGAAATCATATGCATTAGAGGGGGAAGGTTAAATGCCCTTTTAGGAGGAGCTAAAGGAGCGAGAGTCTTTTTTTACATAATTTTAACAAGGTGCATATCACATGTTGGCAACGTAACATGACCTGTGTGCAAATATCATTAAAAAAATACATACAAGTGAACCAGCATTAAAAAATTGTCAAGTTTAGAGGTGCACCCGTTCAAACCATGCAATTGCATGTACGTTGCTTAACATTTGCTAAGATTTTGGCCACGCAGTGAACAAACTCATGTGAACGAGCTCAAGAGCCGCTTGCGCATGCGCACTGCTTACATTGATCTCACACAGTTCTAAACGTCCTTGCAGGCACAGCAGGCTTTCTATGAAAAAGTTACTTTCTCATTCTATTTTTGGCATATTTGTTACTTGGGCAGTTGTTACTAAACTTGCTCACATCACCCCATAATATTGGCACCTCCATCTTCTGTCAATATTGAGATGCCGTGCGCCATGCCCATAGTGGCACACAGATTGCATTCTACCGTGCGCTGAGATCACTATAGTAAATGGGGAATTTGTGCTCTGTTACTGGCGCACCATTTAGTAAATATGAAAATGAGCGTTGTGCACAGCTTTCGTAAATCACCCCCATAATGTGGCAGGGCTGGTAGAACCACGCTGTGCAGCAGGAAGCCAATGCTAGATTCCTTCAATCTTCAATCTCTCCCTCTCTAGTGGCACCTTCCCCTCCCCTCTAAAACATGCTCAGATCACTCCCATACTTAAAAAGCCCTCACTGGACCCCACCAATCTAAACAACTTAAGACCCATCTAATTGCTCCCATTCACCTCTAAACTTCTAGAACGCTTGGTCTACAACTGTCTTGGCTCCTACCTCAGTGAAAGTAACCTTCTTGACCCATTACAGTCTGGCTTTCGCTCGCAGGACTCCACGGAAACTGTCTTACTAAAACCCACTAACCATTTACTAACTGCTAAAACCAAACAACCAATACTCCTACTACTTGACCTCTCTGCAGTCTTTGATACCACCCGCTCCTTCTCCATAAACTACATTCCCTTGGCCTCTAAGATTCTGCTCTATCCTGGTTCTCTGCCTATCTATTACAGCGCTCCTTTAGTGTTGCCTACAACTGTCTCCTCCTCTCCATTGCCCCTTTTTGTGGGGGTCCCCAAAGGCGCGCTCTGTTCTTGGACCCCTTCTCTTCTCTATCTACACCTCCTCCCTTGGTCACTTGATAACTGTCCACGGCTTCCAATACCACTTATACGATGATGACACCCAAATCTATCTGTCTACTCCTCACCTCACTCCTTCAGTCTCCTCTCGCATTACTAACTGACTTATCAGCATTGATGTTGCATAACTTCCTTAAACTAAATCTCTCTAAAACTGAGCTATTAATATTCCCCCCCACCCGTGCTCCCCTCCATGACTTTTCCATCAAAATCAACACTGCAACTATCAGTTCCTCCCCTCACGCCAGGGTACTAGGTGTAATCCTAGACTCTGACTTGTCATTTCAGCCCCGAGTCCAATTATTGTCAAAAGTTTGTAGAATTCACCTCCGTAACATCTCTAAAATTCGCCCCTTTTTAACAAATGAAACCACCAAGCTCCTCATTCACTCCCTTGTTCTCTCTCACCTAGACTATTGCAACTCCCTTCTCATTGGCCTGCCTCTCCATAGGCTATCCCCTCTTCAGTCTATCATGAATGCTGCCGCCAGACTTATCCACCTTACCAACCGCTCAGTGTCTGCCAACCCTCTCCTCCAATCCCTACATTTGGCTCCCAATCACCCAGCGAATTAAATTCAAAATACTAACCACAACATACAAAGCCATTCACAACTCTGCCCCGAGCTACTAATCTTCTACCACTTCCAACAGCTCATTCCCCACAGTTACAGCCTTTTGTACCACCTGCCCCACCCTATTAGATTGTAAGCTCTTCTGAGCAGGGTCCCCTTAATACTCTTGTATTTTATTGTATTGTCTCCTTTTTATATTGTAAAGTTCTACGTAAACTGTTGGCGCTATATAAATCCTGTATTATAATAATAATAATAATAATCCCTCTTTCGAAAGAGTGCAAAGATGGGGCTCACTGCCTGCTGAAGAGGTAAGTATTCCTGAACTTTTGCGTTTTTTTTTTTTTTTTTTTTGTTTTTTTTTTGTGGAAAAAGTAGTTAAGTGCCTAAGACTCTGGAGCTATTTGACATGGGGTGGGTGAAAATTCCTCAGCTCTATGCAACCTCTAACTTGGGATCCTGCACAGGCCTTTCACTCTGGCCAAATAGTGTCAGGAGACAATTGTAGGCTGGTGATCCATTTAAAACACAAGGTAGGCTACTATAATAAAGCTTATATCAGTAAAACGAGTTGGGGGTGAGGAACTATGGGTGGAGGCCAGTGCAAGATTATTAGTGGGGCACAATGGTGATCAAAACAGGAGGAGGATTTTCCCTCTGTCACTCTTCTGGGGAAACGTACAAAATTTTGGATTTTCTTTCACTTTCACTTTTGATGATAACCGCGAACAAGACAAATCGTGAGGGGGAATGGTGTTCTAATCCATCTCCACTCTGTCCAAAACAAAAAAAAAAAAGTTTTGCCTTAAATGACAATTTAAGATTCCTTGGTACACCACTGTGTCTATGGTCCTCAATGTTCCTGGTTTTTGTGCTTCTTCAAAAGAGCTTGAACAGCACATCTTGAAACTCCAGTCTGTTTTGAAATCTTTGTCTGGAAAAGACTTGCTGATGCAGTATAACTTGGCTTGTGAGTTGCTGTGCTTGCCATGGTGTATGACCTGTGTCTTCCACAACCTAACCTTAGTAGCAGAGTCTGGCTGTTCCTGACCCAGTTTTAAGCCTCCTCCACAGCTGTTTCTGCTTCAGTTAAAGAGGAAGTAAACCCTCTCTAAAAAAAAAAAAAAAAAAAACACCCTGCAGGACAAAGGCATAATGAGCTAGTATGCATAGCATACTAGCTCATTTTGAATTACTTACCTGAGATCGAAGCCCCGAAGCGACCCTCGTACACCACCTCCATCGCCGCCATGATACCCAGAGTAACTTCCGGGTATCGCTGTGACCGCATGCGCGCGGGAGCCGTCAGTGACGGCATGATCGCCTTCAGTAACAGCACCCTCAGTGTGCCTGCACCGTAGACATCAGTGCCCGTTTTTAGGAAACTATCACCTTAAACGTGTAGGTTAGGGAGATATTTCTTGCACCTACAGGTAAGCCTTAATCTAAAGTGGTCTGTAAGGGTTTACAACCACTTTAATGACTGTGTTTCAACCTACATATGAAAGTGATGATCATTAGAATCTGCTTGGTATAATGGATTCATCATACGCCTGACTCTAACCTTACAAAATCATTGACATTGTTCAAGTGTACAAAGTGTGCACATGTAAGAATTGATGCTGGTTGGAAGTCGCACCAAATATTCTTTTTATTTAGATTTTCCTTCTGTTCGCTTATATTTTTGTAAATTTAATAAAAATAAAGAATTAAAATATATATTTTTAAAGCATTCCTAGTTTAAAAAAATAGAAGACAACCAGTGAAAAAATATATAAATAGATAATTAATATACTAAGTAAATAACCCTTAGGGTCCTTTCACACTGGGGTGGTTTGCAGGCGCTATTGTGCTAATAATAGCGCCTGCAAACCGACCCGAAAGTGCCGCTGCTTTAATTCCAGTTTGAAAGCCTCGAGGGCTTTCACACTGGAGCGGTGTGCTGGCAGGACGGGAAAAAAAAGTCCTGCTAGCAGCATCTTTGGAGCGGTGAAGGAGCGGAGTGTATACTGCTCCTTCACCGCTGCTGCCCATTGAAGTCAATGGGACGGCGCGCCTATACCGCCGGCAAAGCGCTTCTGCAGAGGCGCTTTGCAGTGGTTTTAACCCTTTCTCGACCACTAGCAGGGGGGTAAAACCGCCCCGCTATCGGCTGAATACCGATGGTAAAGCGCTGCTTACAATAGCGGCGCTTTACCGCCGACAACACCCCCGCCCCAGTGTGAAAGGGGCCTTAGGCTCCATGCACACTGGAGCTCAAAAAAGCTTTTTCTGGATGCCAGATTGCTGGCAGAAAACGCTGGTTGAAAAACGCGCTTTTGACAGCATTTTGTACTAGCGTTTATGGGCATTTTTAATAAAAATACACAGAGGACACTCCAAAAATCCCACAATGCATTCCCAAACTCCCACAATGCATTGAAAAAAATAGAACGCCGAACGCTAATTAACACGTGTTTATCAGCGTTTAGCATTTTTTAGCTTTTTTTGTGGTCAGAAAAACGGCACTTTGAACACGATTTTATGGCGTTCACAGAACGGCTCATAAACTCCACTGCTGATAAAAGCTAAAAAAAGTGCGTGTGTGTATGCATGGACACATAGGATAACATAGAGTGGCGTTTATGGGCTGTTAAAAAAAAGCCCAAACTCCAAAAAACGTCAGTTTATGAGCTCCAGTGTGCATGGAGCCTAAATTAATTATACATAGTGTGATATCCTTATACAGAAATACTATGATTAAAAAGTAACCACCCTTGTATAAATGATCTGAAACGCGCAAAAAGCATTCAAACTAATAAAACAAGCCTTGGTGCACTCATATGCGCTAGGGCGATGGTATCACCTCAAACCGGATCTGCAGCCCCGGTCAGCGGTGTTCCCTCCATCCGTAGCCTTAATCCAAAACACTTTCTTGTTCCTTATACGTCAGCCTCTCAAGCTCCTCCTACCGGTTTCATCACTTCCTCATGACTTCTTTTGATCTGATGAAGGGCGTAAGCTTGTGAGCCCGAAACAGAAATCTTCAAACATCTGATCATGTAATTTCTTGAATAATTGATTTATAAATATTTTAAGTGCAGCAATCCGTTGGGCTTTTTCTATATTTGGTCGGTGGGTAGACTAGATTGCATTGCACTGGATACAGACCGGGTGCTGCTTTCCTCAACTATAGTGAAGATTAGATAGAGAGATAGAGATATAGATAGATATAGATAGATAGAGATATATATATATATATATATATATATATATATATATATATGAGAGAGAGAGAGAGAGAGAGAGAGAGATATTATATCTCTATCTATTTCAAATGTCAAAGTGTTACTACACCCACAACAGTGAAATCAGTCTGTATATGCAGTAAAGCATGCTTTTTATACTAACCGTGGAACCTGAGGGGTTAATCCTCTGCATTGTGTAAAAAAAGATCCTGTCTTCTCTGATCCTCTCCTTCTTTTACTGTTCCCAATCTGATAAAACAGCCTTGGAGGCACTCTGCACATGCTCAGTTTGGTGTGTATTGCTGGAGAGATTTTATTTTTATTTTATTTTTTTGGAGGGTGCATGTGATCAGCACAGGGCCACTCAGCACTGCCAAACAGAGGGTCAGGAGTACTGCAGCCTCATAGGACAGTAAGAGCAGAACGAACACTCCTCCTACAAGCTTTAACCAGTGCTTGGCCAGACACCGATAGAAGTCACAAGACTGCTATATACTGCTAAAGAGGTAAAGTATTTAGCAGTTTATAGTTACTAAAATAATTGCATTTCAATGTTCTGTGCACTGTGGAAGACCAGCTATAGTTAATGCAGGGTCCTGGGTTTAGGAGCACTTTAAAAAAAAAATTGTCATCTAATAATAATGCAAAGTTTACATCATTGCAGAGATATGCATTTATATCCTCCCTCTGCCTTCTGTTCATTTCAGCCTACTCCGACATAAAATTGTGTACTCCTCCCAGACTCGCTTGGTTTGTATTTGGCCAGTATGCCGTGGGTGGGCAAAGGTCCCACACCTCAGGAAGAAGCTGCATGGGGGCTGTAAGATGAGCTTGAGGCTGGGTTCACACTAATGCGGTCTGCCGCATTGCATGTCATTTGTACAGGAATCGCAATGGATTCCTGTACAAATGACATGCAAATTCGGTGCGGTGCGAATTGAGCCATACATTATGGCTCAATTCGCACTGGATCCCCACCAAAAATGTGCAGGACCTTCTTTTTTTTGTCAACACTGGAATCTGAAAACCCATGCGATCCAATTCCACAGTTCGCACTGCATTCTGCAAACCGATTTGAGGGTGTTATATGTACACTCGCAGGGGTTCGCAGAGCACAGTGTGAGCTGCCTGCGATTCTGATGCGGTGCAGGAAACCTCACAGGAATCGATGTGGTTCCTGCACCGCATCAGTGTGAAGTGGGCTTTAATCACATCTTTAGCCATAATACATTATAGCAGAAGGAAAGCACATGCACGAATCAGAATAGGAGGCAGGGCCAGCTTTGAGCTTCCTGTACAGACAGGAATTCCTGGAATGTATGTAATGAAAATACAGTGTTTTCTGACCACTGTAATCTATGAACGCCTGTAAACATGAACACGCCTAAACGTGGCCTACATTAACACAAATTTAGGCGAGTTTACGCACTGTTTTGCAACTTTGGAGGGTTTTTTTTTTTTTTGCCTCTATACGCTTCTGCCTGTAAACGCCTTTGTCTGGACACATTGGCTAACGATGAGGGGCATTTAGGTGCAGAATAAAAACAAAACAAAAAAAAAGCCTGTAAATCTGGCATTTTTAATCTGCAGTGTGCGTGAGGCCTATAACTTTTTACACTGACTAAATAATATACACTGATTTTCGTCATTTTACCATAGAAATGTAGCAGAATACATTTTGGCCTAAATTTATGAAGAAAGATTATTTATTTCCAAAACTTTCTAATAAAAACAAAAAGGGATATAAATTTATAAATGGCGCTCAAAGTGTGATAGCGCTGAAAAATGTCGTGGGAAGGAAGGGGATGAAACAGTCTGGTCTTTTGAAGTGGTTCCTGAATTGTGTGTGTAATTTAATAACAATATATTTTTATATACTCTTGTACTTACCATTTAAATCTTTTTCTTGATGTTTGTTGAGAGACATGGGTCCTGCGCCTCTGTGTTTTTTGATTCTTTGTACTGCCGACAAAACTGAGGAAGCGGAGTTATGGGTAAAGAGTCTACAGGAGCCAGAGCATTGCACCTGTAATCCACCGATTTGTAGTTGCATTGCTTTGGGAAGCTCAAGTGCAAAGAAAATGTGAAATTAAATTTTTTTTGCTTTTTGCAAAATAGTAGCATTTGTTTATTTTTCGCCTAAATTTATGAAGATGAAACTCCTTTTTAAAGTGTTTGTAAACCCCATTCATGAAATCTGACCTGTGCACATATATCTGTAGTGTTTAGTTATTTCTCGCCAAAGCTCTAAGTCCACTGTCTTTCTGCTGCTCCGTTCCTCTGTTATCAGCATGATGACTTCTGACAAGCTCTCCAACACAGGAGATAAAAGCAGCTGGAAATTTGTGTCAGGGAGGAAAATTTAGAGATAAGCAGAGAGCTGGTCTATTCACACTGCAGTTCTGCAAGTTTTTTTATTTGTCTGCTTATGTGGAGTGGGGGTGTGTGCCTTTCCTCCAATCAGCTCACATGCAGTGTATGCCCAGGCTCCCCTTCCACTGCTGAAACGGGAAGAAAAATTTGTAACACACAATGTTCACAGTCTGAAGAGTCTAGAAAACTGA
Source organism: Lithobates clamitans (assembly GCA_037952925.1). Lineage (NCBI taxonomy): Eukaryota > Metazoa > Chordata > Amphibia > Anura > Ranidae > Lithobates > Lithobates clamitans. Next base: position 3,121,912 of record JBBGZY010000351.1, on the reverse strand, counting down.
AGACCGCAGATATGTAAAACTTATGTAGGGAGATTTGTTTCATCTTTGTGTATCATCTGAGGCTGGTCACTTCACTGGGTATATGTGAGGGTTTACATCCACTTTAAGTATCGTTTAAAAAATACCAATAACAAAATGGTATAGTATAAATCACTAATCATGTCACAGATTAGAACCGAAGAATGCTTTTAATTTTATTAAAGCTGATTTTTTTTTTTTTTTTTTGGTGCAGGGTGCCAGGAATCTGAAAATCCATGCTGTGTCTCCAGCACTAATATTAGGCTTCACACTATGTTCAGAATTGGATATGCAATTTAATCTCAGCAAGATGACATTAGCAAGACAGATATATGAGTTATACACCAAAGTAAATCTGTCAAACCAGAGCACTTCAAAAACTAATGTATAAACAAAGGATACCTACCCATCAGTGAAAAGTAAAACAGGCAGTTTGGTAGCAGGCACAATTAAAATGCCTGCTTTTAGGCCTCATGCACACTGGACGTTTTTGGACATTTTTACTCTCTGCTGATGTCACAGGAATCAGTTTAGGCACCCCGTCATCGAGACAATGGAAGTCGGGATCCGGCAGGTGCCTGGACTAACACCCATTTTAGTCTCTCTCAGTGAGCCACTGAGAGCCTGAGATGGCAGCTCCCTGCCCCTCCACAGCTCAGTGCTCCAGTGAGCGTTGGGGATCAGAGCAGGGAGATGCTGTTTGACAGTCAGCAGCTCTCTGCTCAGGGAGCTGTGAGAACCGAGCCATCGGCTATGTTCGATCGCTCAGTACTCAGTGTAGAGGCGCAAGGGGACAGATGCAGCATTGGACCGATGCTGCATCCACCTAAGTAAGTATGATGGGGGAAAAACCCCCAAACCCATACTTCTCTTTTAATGTTCTGGATGCAGAAACAGTAAGTGGCGAGGTATGCCTGTATAGTGGTGGTTTGTGCATGTAGTTGCAGTCAATGGCAAGGTGTGCAAGTACAGCGGCTCTTGGTAGCTAGGTGCACCGGTTGTACAGGTACAGTGGTGGTCACTGGTGAGGTATATGAGTGTAGTCCGTGATATGGTGCAGGTTGGGTAGATGCTTAAATACAGCAGCAGTTAGTGACAAGGTGTCTGGGGTTGTGCACAGATGAAGAGACTGTTGGTGGTGACATGCGTGGGTATAGTGGCAGTCACTGGTGAAGTGCACAGATGTGAAAGTGGTCAGTGAAGGAGATGCGCATGTTTAGCCGAGGTCAGTGAGGAAGGTGCACAGGTGCAGCGATTGTTGGTACCAAGGTGCACAAGTGTGCAGCCAGTGTTGAGTTTTACGAGCACAATGATGGTCAGTGGGAAGGTCTGCTAATGAATGAGCTGCACGGCACCCCCCAGTCCAAAAGCAATGGCATTAGGTGCTCTGCACAGAAGGTGCTGACTGCAACAGTGGCTGAATGGAACTGGCGAAGCAATGTGGGCATACATGCTAGGAACTTGGGAATAAAAAAAAAATGGTGTTGCTATCATACATGTGTATAAGCGGTGCTATTTTTCATTGTGTTGGTCAGCAGGAGATCCTTAATGTTGTGTTTTTTTTTTTTTTTGAAGACCAGCCAAAGCAACCATCAGTCCATCTAAAGTGCCCATGATTGCAGCTACATTTCTTTCAGGTGAAATTTGCTTTGGAGAAGAGCTCCATCCTTACCATTGCATATGCATCTGTGCTTTTCCCGGCAATCCTCCACATTTACAGCTATCAATGCTATGTAACCAATATAATACCACTTTGAAGAAGACCAGTTACAAAAATTAACTTTAAATTTCTTGGAAGGTAAACATTTTACATCCAATGCTACACAACTATTTACAGTAGCTCTGCCTGCCCACTTAAACTATTCAAATGGGTGCATAAAAATATTTTGCACATGCATTCTGAATATGAGGCTATAAAACTAAGCTGAAACCTAAACCTCATTTTATTTCCTGTATTTCTCTACTACAGTAACTACGGGAAATAGCGGCTTGCTGGCGTAGAAACCCTTAAACCACCATGAAAACATAACATCCATTAAAACTGGGCTACTAAATTGAAGGAAAACAGAAAACTATTCTTGCCAAGATATCCGGGCAACCCACCAAAATTTATTTAAGACTTCGGATGCCTCAAGTGTCTATTTCAGGAGTGCCGTTTCTTGCCCACAAGATCTTCTCTAAAGAGAACACCAGAGAGCTGCTGTCGGCAACACATACGGCAGTAGATCTGTGGCTTGGTGCGGTACTATGAATGTCATTTTAGCAGCTGATCTCAGAACTTTGAGAAACAAACTGAATTTTTAAAGAATAAGAGCTTGGGTTCATAAACTTTATTTGTTTTACCAATGGTAGAACTTTAGAAAAAAATAAATAAATTGTAAAGTTATTTATAACTAAGGTTTTAAAAAGTGAATGTAATTTTTGTGCTGCTCATTATTAACAGAACTCTTCGAAAGCCCGCATTTCAGTGCCAGAATACTTTCCAGGCATTAGTCCATAAAAGGAAATCTGTACATGACAATGCTGCAGTTGAAGTCCAACTTTGGGCAACAGAAGAAAATTTATGTCTGTAGTGCTTAGGGAAAGGTACAACGAAATCTGAAAATAAAAATCTCTTTTGTATCCCAGGGTCTAGTTTAAAATGACATGTTTGTTGTTGACTACGGCTTTGGTTGTGACCATGAAGAGTGCAGATGTAGCAGCTTCCAATAGCCTCAGTAAGGGAGGAAATGAATTCTTAATTTGATTGACATTTATTTTCTGCTGAGCTTCATCTGTCAGGAAGTTGTAGATGCAGTAATCTCCTTGAAATGGCAATGCATTTGAAATTATTACTAAGGGCACGGCAGTGTCCCCTTTCATTTTCATTGCCAAGAATCTTTAATACAAATAAAGTATTTTCTATGCAAATAAAAAATAAATCCTATCCTCTCTCTATCTCTCTCTCTCTATCTCTCTCTCTCTCTATCTCTCTCTCTCTCTATCTCTCTCTCTCTCTATCTCTCTCTCTCTATCTCTCTATCTCTCTATCTCTCTCTATCTCTTGAGATAAAATGAGCAAAAAAATAAATGCAGGAGTTCTTGTTTTACAGGCATATTTTAGACCCTGTTACCAACGTTAAAAAATTTCAGGTAAAATCACAGAAAATGTAAGTATTGTAAATGGTTACTTGCAGGTTGTTTCCTTTCCATAAAACATTTTTTTTAAATACTTTTTTTTTTTTTTTTTTTTTTTAAGAGAACAGTACAAAATTGCATAAATAAGTGCAAGACTGTGAAATAGTATGACATAAATATGGTATAATAGACCGTACAAAATCGTATGAATGACCACAACATACAGGGATATACAATGTAATACTGACATAATCACACACATAGGTTGGACTTGATGAACTTCAGGTCATGTAAAAGAAAGAAGTCTCACATAAAACAGCCATAACCACAAAGTACATGTCAAAAAGTACATGTCAAAAAGTACATGTCAAAAAGTACATGTCAACATATAGGAAGGCAAAGTTAAATTGGGAATTGTAACGTCCCATGCGGGGTGGTTGCAAAGGCCAGTGGTGGTACTTTGCCATGTGGCAGTTGCTAGAAATCAAATAAAAGAAGTTAAGATACCTCTAGCATAACAAATAGAACAAGGCAAACAAAGGACAGGTCATAATGTTAGGATGGCAGATCAGTGTATAGAGCTGGGGTCCCCAGACTTTCTAAGCAAAGGGACGATGTACTGTGCTTCAGACATTAGGGGGGCCGGACTATGGCCAGAGCAAATAGAAAATGCCCCAGCATCAATGGGAGTAAACAATTCCTCAGGCTTGATGGTCAGTAGAAGTAAAAAAATTACAAAGCACATGTGGTTAGTAGGGGGAAGGATAATACCCCATCATTGGTACTGGTAGGAGGAATTGTGCCCAATCATTGGTGTCAATGGAAGAAATAGTTCCTTATTGTTGGTGTCAGTGGGAGGAGTAATGCCCCACTACTGGTGTCAATGGAAGAAATCGTGCCCATTCGTTGGTGTCAGTGGGCGTAATATGCCCCACTACTGATGTCAGTGAAAGGAATGATGCCTCAAACTTGTTGATAGTGGGAGGAATAATGCCTTGTATCGGTTGGAGGATTAATGACCAAAGGGACCGCTAATAGCAAGCAAAGGGCCACATCCATCCTGCAGGCCACAGTTTGGGAACGACTGGTATAAAGTCATTCTGGGGATAATGGAGGGGTGTATGGAAGATGTATGAGATGTGTAACAGGGTAGTGGGGGTGGGGAGGGAAGGGAGGGAACAACTGATATGGACTATTTTACTTGAGTGAAGCACTTCTGCTATCTTTAAGCCAGAGGGCCCAGTGTGAGATTTTTTTTTTTTTATTCACTTCGCATTTAGAGCTGCATGATTCTGGCTAAAATGAGAATTTTTTTCGCTTAGATTAAAGATCACGATCCTTGTGGCGTAACATCATCTTTCACATTCTACAAAACAATTTTTCCAAAAATATTGTGTTTGAAAGACCGCTGCACAAATACAGTGTGACATCAATTATTGCAACAACCGCCATGTGTTTTCTCTAGGGTCCCTGCTAAATATAATGTTTGGGGGTTCTAAGTTAATACTGAGACTTTATCTTGTAAGCAACAAATGTCAAAAAAAGGTTTAGTATTTAAGTGGTTAACCACTTCAGCCCTGGAAGGATTTGCCCCCTTCTTGGTCAGGCCATTTTTTGCGATACGGCACTGCATCGCTTTAACAATTGTGCGGTCGTGTGACGTTATACCCAAACAAAATTTGTGTCCTGCTTTTCCCCACAAATGGGGCTTTCTTTTGGTGGTATTTGATCACCTCTGCGTTTTTTATTTTTTGCACTATAAACAAAAAAAGAGCGGCAATTTTGGAAAAAAAAAACACAATATTTTGTACTTTTTGCTATAATATCCAAAAAAAATAAAAAATTTCTTCAGTTTAGGTCGATATGTATTCGATATGTATTCTTCATATTTTTGGCAAAAAAAATTTCAATAACTGTATATTGATTGATTTGCGGGAAAGTTATAGCGTCTACAAAATAGGGATAGATTTATGTCATTATTTATTTAGTTATTATTTTTTTATCATTAATGACGGCGATCTGCGATTTTTATCGGGACTTTGACCTTTCAGCGAACAGATCGGACACTTTTTTTGGACCAGTGACATTTATACAGCGATCAGAGCTATAAATAGCCATTGATTACTGTATAAAGGTCACTGGCAGGAAAAGGGTTAACACTAGGGGGTGATCAAGGGTTTAAATATGTTCTAACTGGGGGGGATGTTAACGACTAGAGGAGGAGACATATTGTTGTTCCTACTTGGTAGGAACACACAATCTATTTCCTCTCCCTTGTCAGAATCAGATTTGTGTTTTACCTTCTGTCATGAGTGATCGGGGGTGCCAGGCGGACATCGCGCTCACTGGACAAGGGCATCAGGTTCGGGGACACGGGTGGTGCGCGCACGCGCCTGCAATAGCTTCTTAAAGAGTTGTTGTATACCTATGGCAATTTGCACAGCCGTGCCAACCTGCCACAGTATAACTGCGGCGGCTGGTTGGCTAGCGGTTAGCCTGTCCTCGTCTACAGATAGATAGAAGTTAATTCTTTTGATCTAAAAAGAGCTAAATGTTACAATGTTTCTCTTTATCTCACATGAGCGATATTGTGATAAACTTGGCAGGCTGCCCTTGGGGTTTTTTTTCTTTTTTTTTTTTTACAGCTGTTGGCTTGAACAGAGATGGACATAGGAATGCAATGTTTGCAAAAAAATCTTCTGGGTTTTTCTGACACTCCAGCCACATACCAGATGACTTTAATTCTCTGCGCGTTTTGCTTCACTCTGTTGGATTTTTTTATGAAGGTCCAGTATGGATAGCCGCAAACTTTCAAGGCACACCTGAGATGTGTGTCCTTTTGTCTTTTGACTGTTTGCTTATATCATCTCAGTTGGATGTTGCAGAGTGCTAATAGGCCCCTTGATCCCATAGGTAAAAGGGAGCCTTGACTGCAGGGAGTATGGCCTAGTGACAGGGGTGTGTACTAAATGGATGAAACCTAAAACGTGTTAAGATGATTGGCTATGGGTGCGGGGCAGTGCCTGAACTCTATAAAAGTTCCTTCGTGAAGTAAATTTTTCACTTACCGTTTGAAGAAACAGGAAGGGGAGTTGCCCACCTGCCCCCTTCTTCATTTCTTTTCAGGTTCTTTGTCACAACTTGGCGGTTTTTGCCTTGCCAGCATAAGGCTTCATGTACACGGGACGTTGTTTAACCTTTCCTGAACAATTTAACTTGAAAGCTAGAATCCAACATTTAAAAAGTCTGTGTAGACGCGTTTACATGCCGCATTTGCGTTTAGGACCGTTTTTCAATTTCATTTTGTTAAAATGAAAAACGTCTGTAAACGAAACACTGCTGAACATGCGTTACCGCGTTTAAGAGCTTCGAACAATGCCTCTGAACATCTCTCCTAAACGCATTTTATTGCGTTCCAAAAAATGCTTCTGAACTCTCAACTGCCTAGAAATGGCTATAAACAACCCTGTGTACATGTACTGATAAGATAACATAGAGGAGAGTTCAGGGGCGACTGAAAAAAATGCCCAACTGCTCCTAAACATCGGTTCACCAGCAGCAGTGTACATGAGGCCTAAAGGTTTCCTTTTATGGGATATGCCTTTCAGTGGAGGTTCGACCAGTCTAAGGCTGTCTGGAATGTATGGTAATGACAGGCCTTTTAGACTAGTTCAAGTTATGGTTTCATGAGTGCTCACAATCTAACTGTGACTGGCATGGGTTTAATGTTTATGCTGGAAAATTGCTTATGTTAAAATCGAGGTTGAGCACCCATGATGTAAGGGTGAGATACAATGGGAGATACCGGTGATCCCATAGCATAGTTCTTCTGTCTTTAGAAGTTACCCATGTTCTTCAAATAGGTGTTGATACAAAGGTCAAGCAAGAAACATACATGGTTTGGCTTGAGTTCTATTCAACTCTCAGGAGTCATATTTTGTTTCAGAAGTTTACCTACAGTCTCAATAGCCTCTTCAGTTGGTATAGAAGTGAAAAGGGATGTGATATCCTAGGACACTATTGGCTCTTATGGACCATACACATGGGCCAAATATATGGCGGCATCGGCTGGTTCAATAGTAACCGGCTGGCATTCAGCTCATGTGTACGGCAGCTGTCCACCTTCTGTCCAAGGGGCATGACCGAAAAAGGTCTGCTGTTTGACATCCGATCAGCACTCTCAGGCAATGGCTGAGAGCGCTGACCGGTGTGTTCTGGCAGGAGGAAATCCCCCTGTCAGAACTCCATATTTGGTTACTACCCTTTTACCCTTAATAGGCAACATACCACACCATATTCAGAACTCTGGAGAATTTGTCAAGCAGGTAGGTCACTGTACTAACATCGGATAGCTAGTACAGGATCTCCTCCTGAGCTCCTCAGTTTTTTTTTTTCGTTCAGCCCGCTGGGTTGAACAAAAAAAAAACCTGATAGCGTGTACCAGGCTTTATTGGTGAGGCAAATTCCTTGTGTATCTTAGGGAGTCCATATGGTACAACCATCCCTAAACAGGGGTGGGGGCTTTCCATCAACATCATCATCATCATTGTTTTTTTTTTTTTTTTTTTTCTACTCCAGCATTTAGAGAATACCAACAGGAGCTAACAGTATCGCTGGCTTCCTACAGAATTCTCTGTAGAAACATGTGGGGTATGCACCCGGGAGAAGGGAAATAAGCTTTTCCATTCACATCATTCCAATGGTGTGCTTACTCAGGCAAGTAATAAGAGAAAATCTCCCTAGTGGGGACAGGGCTAACCTGTCTGAAACCCTATTTCTCCTCTCTGTACCAGCTGTCAGAATACAAAAGCTGCAGCAGGAGGTTCATCAAAAGAATCTATTAGATTAGCTTGCAGGCTAAAGGAAAAATCTATGGGTGCATGGCCATCTTTAGTTTTTGAGGCACCTTGGCAACATCTGTAGGATGTTACAGATATGACCTCTCTAGTACCTACCCATCATAAATCATGCCGATTTGCATTAAAAAAAAAAAAATTCTTTAAATGGGTTCTAAAGTGATCATAACTAGGCCTCATTTTAAAAGTAATTGACTTTTATTGTAAATGTAGTTTTATTATGTGATGTTATAGGCATTTATTTGGCACATGACAATCCTGATAAGATATCAATCTGGAGGGCCTGAAGTGAAAACTGTGCCAAGATTTACTGTAATGTTTATCCCTTTTAATGTATGAAACAATGAGATGTTACACAATACAGTCAAAGTGTAATTGAGTCGAATGAGGTCACATTAGGGTGTCTATTGTGTTTCTGAGCCTCAAGGCCAAAGGAGTGACTAGGTCCCTTTTAATTTATGTGGCCAGCTGGTGTAGCTATTCTTTTTTAACCCATCTCAAATATCAGTGGCTTGGTGACCTTCTTTTCTTGTTATGCCGCGACGGAAAAAAAGAGCTCCCAGTCTCCCATATGGGGAACCTTTTCTCTTTTATATCTATCAGCTGGCCTAAGACACGCAACAAAGATTTCTTTGTTTAAGCTTCTTCCAGGAATCCCTTGTCTAAATTTTATTTTGCAACAGCTGCTATCCCGATGTGGGCTTTCTATCTGCATTACCTTTGAACCATTCAGCTGATATTTGGTGGTATGCAAGACATATATATTTAAAGTGACACTAAGCAATATCCTTATCCTCAAAAAAAAAAAAAAAAAAATACACATTCACTACTTAATGGTCCTGTAATCATTTTTTCCTAAAAGATTTTTTTTCTTTCTCCTTGTAACATTCCATCTAAGCTTCTAAAACTTTCCTCATCCCTTTTCCTCCCTTTTTATTTGCTTGGAATGATCAGTGCATGTTGATTGCAGTCATATGCAGTGCTCTATGCACACTATAAATCCCATTGTCTATCTCGGGAGCGTGCAAGTGAGGGTGGCTACAGTGTTATATACAGTGGGATCATGAAGAACGGACGTGAAGTGTGGCTCCCCATTTCCCTTTGGTGGGATTATGCTACCTGCAGGTGTAAGGTCTGTCCCTTGTCCGGTAACAGTCAGAAGCTCTTGTCAGTCTGCTAGGACTCAGGGTAAATCTCTTGTAAAGGACCAGAAGGGAGAACCCCACATGGAAGTAGGAGCCACCTGGAGGTGTGGGTTAAATATTTACATTTGTTTAGAAATGTATCGGCCTCAGCCGATCCTGGCCAGTACCAAACTTATTTTATTAAGTCTGCCGTTCTTGCATAAAGAGATTTAATGGCTTAAAGTAACACCTGTTACGGTTTTTCTCAGGGCTCCCAGACCTGAGGTCTGTGTAGAGGCTCTGGGGGAAGACCAGAACATCAAGTAGAGTCAATGCAGGAACTCGAGCTGGACTTTGTAATTGGGACACTGCAGCAGTGCCTTTATTCTTTTAAAGGACCCATAGGCTGTTACCCAACAACCCATGGTGAGCATTCTGCAATGCATAGCAAAAGAATAAACCACTAGAAAATATACAGTATATGGTATTTGACATTTTTGCAGAAAGTATAATCTCCTCTCTCCCACTGCTGAGGCTATAGCCCCTGTGTAAGTATACTGTGGAGGGTGAAGTCCCCTGTCCCTTTTTAAAAGTAGAAGACATGAAAGCGATAACGAGGTCAGTGTGGTCATGAGACTGGGCTGTAGTGGTTAGTGCAGACTGTTGACTTCAGAAGGAGAGTGGTACGAGTTTAACTTGGGACTAGGTAGCTCTTAAAAAAAATCAGGGTTCGAATTGGCTTAGGCCAAGATGGCTAGGTACTGATCATGAGCTCCAAAGCTTGGCTGATGTAAAGTTGGTGGAAATCCCTATTGCCCCACTATTATTAAAAAGAATGTCCACCAGACTCATGTGCCAGGCTCGACACATGATTTCTTCCTTACCTTTCTATTGTAAAAACTGACCCTACATAAGACTTCTCTGTCGACCTGTGTGGATATTTTAAGCTCTAAATACTCCGTGCAGTTGGTCCAGTTTCAGGGCTTTCGTGGGCAGTTTGTTGCAGATGGAGTTTAGAATTGCCATGACCGAGGGCCACAAATCAGGGCTGCTGGTGGCCTCAGGTATGCTGCATAACCTGATAATGATGCAACACTTGCAATTTTTGACATCTCCCACTCCACAATGGACGTTGGCTAGTCTGTGCTGGTGCATAAGTTGGGCCTTTTTCAGTGCCAATATGCAGACTTCATGTGAGTCTAAGGAAAACAGGTGAGCCATGACTAAGAACTAATGTCCGAAACGCGTAGACTGTTTTACAGCTTTGTACATGTACTCAATAAAGAAATGCCATTTTGGATGTCATCCTGAGTGCCGACCATCCCTTTCCTTCATGTGAGTCTGATTACTAATCTGTGCTGATATTTTTTAGTTTCTACTTGTAGAACCTTTTGGTGCAGGTCATCTACCTCCTTTCTCAGTGCCCCTTATGTTCTAGTGCCCTAGGAATTGAAATCTGCCTGGTTGAGAGCTCTCATAGCATGTCCTGGATGTCCCTGTCAATCGTTCTCTCTGAATTTGCAGTAGGCAGCTGGTGGAGAATCTAGCAGCTTGAGATTAGGTGAGCAGATTGGGGAGTCAGGTGACCAAGCCAGCAAGGCCAGCAGGGAGAGAGTCTGCTGTGCAAGAGGGTGAGTCAGAAAGGTCAAGATAAGTCTGTCTTGTAGGTGGGTTTTGTCAGCGCCATACTAGTTTCCCTTGTCAGGCTGGTGGACACTGAAAAGGTGAAGATTAGCAGAACATGTGATTGCAGGTGCCTGGGTGTTCCTAGGGTCCTTCTGCGTTTAGACATAAACAGAAGAGCTACAGGGAAAAGTCAGTAGTAATATCATTTGTTTAGCACTGCGCACTATGGTATGCTCGCCATTTTTAACAGGTTTTAAAATAAAAGAAAATGTACACTCCTGAGAAAATGTTATATAAGTTCACCCAATGTCAGGGGTGTCAAATATTGTCAAAATATAGCTGCATTTTGGCTTTCTGTACAAGCAAGTTGATAGTTTTAGCTGTATTTTATTACAATAATTTAAAGCGGAGTTCCACCCACAAGTGTAACTTACACTTTAACCACTCCTCACCCCCTGACATGCCACATTTGGCATATTTTTTTGGGGGGGGGAGGGGGGGAGTGTGTACCTTATTTTTAGTGGGACTTCATGTATCCACTTCCTCCTTCCTCTTTTTGGCCACCTAGGGATAATGCTCCTCTCGCCCTAGGCAGCCCCTCCCTGCCAGTGATCTTCTGGGACACAACACAGGTCCCAGAAGATTGGCTGGCCAATAGCAGAGCGCAGCGCGACTCGCGCATGCGCAGTGAGCGCCCGGCCGTGAAGCCGTAAGCTGTCACGGCCGGGTGCCCACAGTTGCTATGACGGTGCCAAGGAGAGGAGGGGGAGAGGAGCGAGGCTCCGGGTGGCGACATCGCTGGACCATGGGACAGGTGAGTGTCTGTTTATTAAAAGTCAGCAGCTATGCTTTTTGTAGCTGCTGACTTTTAATAAACTAAAAAACGGGTGGAACTCCGCTTTATTGACCCACCTCTTTTACATTCTGGATCAACAAGGGTAAAAGTAATGAAATGTTTTGAAAGATTAACCTGTATTTATAATTTTCATTATTATATTATTTATAAAGCTTGGGACTTTTATAAACATCTGTGCGGAGCCTGGGTAAAATGTGATTGATTTTAAAACCTAGGTTTCAGCCCCTTTAGTGTACGTTTTTTAGATTTTTCTAGGGTTAAGTTTGGGATTAGCTTTTATGTAGTCTGCTTACACGTTGGTAATAAATCCTTCCTGATTCTGTATGCCAGTGGTTTGATACTATGGTGTATTGTTCAAGAAATGCTTGTCATATGACTACTTATTACTTGAATTTTCATATATTTTTTCATTAGGGGGTGGTGAAAGGTTAGTCACATTAAAGGGTAACTCCACTTTTGTGGGGATAGCAAAAAAATAGCAAGCAAAGAAAAAATAATATAGCGTATCCAATTAGGACACAAGTCATATTGTAATTGAATGTTTTTAAAAATAACCTTTTCTCTTCAATCTGCAGCCGCTTTAATTTTCTAAAAATGCAATGGAAAATGGCTACCTGGAGTTGTTCTGTACACAGAATGTGTACTGACCACCCCCCAGAAACATAATTTTCTGCTTGTGTGGTTGGCTCACCAATTTTCCCAGAAGTCTGCCTAAGATGCAAGTCAGATTTCAGGCATCCCCTGCAACAAAAATGTCATTTTTGGTGAGATACTCCCAGTAGGAACACTTCTAAAGGGATGCAGGCCCAGCAGCTTTCCTCATTAGAGCTCTGCAGCTGCACAGCTGACGGATAATTATGAATCCACTCCCATTAGACTCACTCCGCACCGAGAAACAAACCGATTTCTTCAGAATATCAAAAGGTAGGAATCTGCAACAAAGGTGGTTATAATTCTCGCAGTGTACATTGATCACCCAGAGGGGAATGTTTTTTTTTTTTCTCAACAAAAGTGGAGTTGCACTTTAACAGAACTTTTGCCCCAATACAAGTCAATACTTTGACTACAATTACAGCTGCATGTCTTTTTGGGTATGTCTATACAAGCTTGGCACATTTTTGCCCATTCTTCTTTGCAAAATAGCTCAAGCTCTGTCGGATTGGATGGAGAGCATCCGTGAACAGCAATTTTCAAGTCTTGCCACAAATTTTTAATTGGATTTAGGTCTGGACTTTGATTTGACGATTCTAAACCATTCCATTGTAGCTCTGGCTGTGTATGTTTAGGGTCGTTGTCTGCTGCAAGGTGAACCTCCGCCCCAGTCTCAAGTCTTTTGCAGACTCTTAACAGGTTTTCTGCTAAGATTGCCCTGTATGTGGCTCCATCCATCTTCCCGTCAACTGACCAGCTTCCCTGTCCCTGCTGAAGAAAAGCATCCCTACAATATGATGCTGCCCACCACCATGTTTCACAGTGGGGATGGTGTGTTCAGGGTGATGTGCAGTGTTAGTTTTCCCGCCACACATAGCGTTTCTTATCTGACCAGAGCACCTTCTTCCACATGTTTGTTGTGTCCCCCCACATGGCTTCTCGCAAACTGCAAACAGGACTTCTTATGGCTTTCTTTCAACAATGGCTTTCTTCTTGCCACTCTTCCATAAAGACCAGATTTGTGGAGTATATGACTAATAGATGTCCTGTGGACATATTCTCCCACTTGAGCCCTGGATCTCTGTAGCTCCTAACTTGGGCCCCTTGGCTGCTTCTCTGATTAATGCGCTCCTTGTTTGCCTTGCCTGGCCTGTCGGTTTAGGTGGATGGCCATATCTTGGTAAATTTGCAGTTGTGCCATACTCTTTCCATTTTTGGATGATGGATTGAACAGTGCTCCATGAGATGTTCAAAGCTTGGGATATTTTTTTATAACCTAACCCTGCTTTAAAAACTTCTACACAACTTTATCCCTGACCTGTCTGGTTTGTTCCTTGGCCTTCATGATGCTGTTTGTTCACCAAGGTTCTCTAAGAAACCTCTAAGGACTTCACAGAACAGCTGTGTTTTATACTGAGATTAAATTGCACACTTGTGGACTCTATTTACTAAATAGGTGACTTCTGAAGGCAATTGGTTCCACTAAATTTTAGTTAGGGGTATTAGAGTAAAGGGGGCTGAATACAAATGCACACCACACTTTTCAGATATTTATTTGTAAAAATTTTGAAAACCATTTATCATTTTTCTTCTACTACACAATTATGTGCCACTTTGTGTTGGTGTATCACATGAAGTCCCAATAAAATAAATTTTACGTTTTTTAGTAACGTGGAAAAATTTCAAGGGGTTTGTTTCAATAATTTTTTTATTGATATATCAAATAGAAAGGAAAATGTACAATCCATATAAATACAAGATAGTCAAAAATAAACATTAGTGTGGTAGAATTATTTATAGAAAGAACCATCTAACCACAAATATTTTAAATACAAAGTGTTACTAAATGATTGTTGCAAAGGGTCTTGTCTTTGAGAGACATCTCTAATAAACAAAAAGGAGTGGAGAAAAGTTCAATAAAGAAAGAAAACAACTGAAAATAGAGAGTAATGAATAGAGTGTACTGAAAAAGGAGTACACAACAAGGAAGCAATATAAAACCGATCATAAACAATTCGACAAATAGTCTATGTTTCTATCCAGGGTTTCCATACTTTGTCAAAAGAACACTGTCTAGTAATATTGCTGTAAGACGTTCATTAATCATTAAAGGGTGAATCTGGTACATATCATCAGACTCAGATCAAATTTTTTTTTATTTTCATAAAACAAACAATATCTTCCTTCAAAAAAAAATGAACATTTGTTCAATTTTCTAATCGTTAGTGGGGTCAAATCGACATTCATTTTCAACCACAGTGATGGGAAAATTTGGAAATGGAAAAAAACAAGTGAAAATTTCATGAAATAAAAAATTCTTTCATTCAGCGAATGTACAAAGATTTTTCGTATGAATATTCTCGTCTGAAAATTGATCCATATGGCCAGCATAAGGCTCAGTACACACCTATGCAATTTGCTTTTTATCTGTTTCTGCAGTGCTTTTTGCTGTGCGTTTTGATTTTTTGTGCACATGATTTTGCATTTTTTTTTGGACAATTTGTTGTTGGGCAGATTAAAAAACACAAATTGCTGCAAAACACATTACATGTTTTTCTGCAGCTTCTCCATTGAAGTATATTGAACCAAAAAAGCACCGTTTTGTGTTTAAAAAAAAGTCCCTGATCCTTTCCAAATATGCAGCAGCTGAAAAAAGCATAGTTACAGTTGAGATTATTTGCTCATTTTAGTTTTTTTTAACCCTGTTGTGTTACTGGCCGATTAATCGATTATGAAAATAGTAATCGATTAATTTAATAATCGATTAGTTGTCAATTAATCGATTAGTTGTTTCAGCCCTAATTAATATGGGATTTAGAGTTGTATTGTGCCAACTTGAACCCTTCATCAGTTAAAATAGTTTTTCATCTAGATCTTGTTCCCATTTATGCATGTAAAATAATTTTTTCTGAATTAGAATTCAAAACTGAATACATTTTTTGAAATGTGACCAGTATGTTTATCAAAATATCTAAGGGGTTTGAATACTTTTTCAAGGCACTGTGTGTATGTATATATCATATACTGTTTGTGTATATAATATACATTTTTAGTTTTGGTTAAAGTTTTAAAGGTTGGACCCCTTGTCAAGGGAGATTCACGTATTTATATATTTTTCGCATTTATTTTTGGGTTTGTCAACAGGATGAAAAGGTTGGGGTAAATTTTACAATGGGGGCACCTATTCTGGTAACAGTGGTCTAAGTGGATAATTTCTCTTCACTCTGTAGTGATTTCCTCACTTCTTTATGCATCATTGGGACAGGAAATGAGGGTACATCTCCTAACTGAGACACTGCTAGAAATAAATTGATACAAATTTAAGCCCTTCCCTACTCAATGCAAAATGCAAAATGAAAAATGTATGTTTTTGTTACACGTACACTTTAAAGTGTAAAGTCAGAAAAGTCAGAATGTTTTTTCACCTTAATGCATTCCCTGCATAAAAGTAAAAAAAGTCCTACTAATTGTTCTAATGCCCCCTCCCCCACCAACAAACAACTACCTGACACCTCTCATGATCCAGTGCGTTCCCATGTGCAGCAGTGCTGCTCTCTCTTTTGGTAAGGGACTGAGAGCAGCAAGAGCCACATTTTATATATTTACTATTTCTTTATAATGAATGAAGAATTCTGATTAATGAGTCTTCTCTGCTAGATTCGTCAGTGAGTGTTTTGTGCTAGAGGGATGTCAAACTCCATTTGGGCGGCACAGTGGTGTAGTGGTTAGCACTTTCGCCTAGCAGTAAGAAGGGTCGCTGGTTCGAATCCTACATACAGAGTGCAGGGTTTAGGGGTGCATCCTCATCTCCAAACCCCACCCCAAAAGCTTCCTCGCATCTCGCTTACTCGGCCTGGCTCTAGTGCCTCCTGGTAGTGTAGGCAGCTCTGTTGCTTTCTCACTTGCAGGGAGCTCATTGGTCGGCATCTGTCTCTGTCATGAGTGGATGCAAGGATCTGTGAGAGCCACAAGCCACCAAGAGGAATGCTGTCCTTGTAAACACAGATAGCATCTGTGTTTACAAGGGACAGTGGTGAGCGGAGAGCAGGAGCTGGAGGTGGAGAAATGGCTTTCTGCTACGTTCCAGCTGAAAAAAAAGCCCTGGGTGGGAAGGACCACATGAAATGGCCTGGCAGGATGGATTTGGCCCGTGGGCCTCATGTTTGACACCTATGCTAGATAGATGGTGAAATTAGTATCTGATTAGGGCTGTTTTTAGTACACTTTTGCTCCATTTTCTTTTTCTCTCCAGTTTAATAAATCTAACATTGGTCAGTCTTATCTAAACTATCTCTGATCACTCCAGGATCCCTTTCATATCAGACCTAATTATGAATTTAAGCAATTTCTAATCCAGTGTTACTAAAAAAAAAACTTTCATTTTATTCTGCAGCTAGTCAGGTTTTTCTACAGGTTTCTTAATTTTTTTTTTGTTCTGAGCAAACTAGTCAACAGTATTTAGTTTGCTTTTTCAGAGTTCTCAGAATTCTAATCCTTTGTTCCTGTAATCAGCTCAGCTCATTGTGTTCCTAGGAGTCTGCAAAGAGCTTGAGGTCATATTACATGCATTCATCTTTGGTAAGACATTTATGGAGTTCTCTGAATTTAAAGGTATGACAGGGGGAGCAGTGATTTTATATACAGCACTGGTATACCAGGGAATAAGCTTGGCAGAATACAGTGCCTTCCGTGATCTGGTTCACATACCCCCTGCTCTCCTTTTGAAACAAATATAAGCCAGTTTGTTAATTGGTTTCCTCCCAGTGTTCATTAGAGTTGGTAGTAGTCTATTCTTCAAGATGTGGCTGTGGCCACTACCTCTAGGAAGTTTGTACGTTTTGTAAATCATGCTCATAAGCTCAGTTTATCTTAGAAGATAGAACATTTCTCTCTCTCTCTCTATTTCTCTTTCTCCCTCTCTCTCTGCTTGATCTAAACTTGGCAAGGGTGGAAAGTGCTTCCTGGCAGCAGGCTTTGTTCTACCTTGTACCCTATCCACGTCTTTAGCAAATGTTATCGGAGCCATGTGGCTGCATCAGCAGTTGCTAACTTTGGACGGAAATTCCTGCAGGTTGGCAGTGTGATTCATTACACTCCTTTTCTTTGAGGGTTTCACCTGTTTTGTTTAAATTTTCCTACTGATAATTTTTTGGGACAGCTTTTGGACATCCCACATGTTGAAGAATTGACTCATGTGTCCTTCAATGAATGCTGGGAGAACATGTGTTTTTTTTTTTTTTCCTCCATGTAAAATATTCAAAAGAGAAGAATTCCCCTTGGGTAGGACTTTAGCGGTACTTGAGTAGGAATCACAATCAATTAAATGGAAAAATAATCATATATTTATTTAGAAAATACAAAGATAAAAACATGTATCATGGAGTGTACATATCAACCATAACTTATATCCCAAGTAGTTGAAGTGGATGGTGATTGAATTGAATCCTTGGGTGAAGGATTCAATTCAATCACCATCTACTTCAACTACTTGCGGTATCAGTTATGGTTGATGTGTACAATCCGTGATACATGTTTTTATCTTTGTATTTTCTAAATAAATATATGATTATTTTTCTATTTAATTGATTGTGATTCCTACTAAAGTACCGCTAAAGTCCTACCCAAGGGGAATTCTTCTCTTTTGTATGCTTATATTTGGATGTTGGCACTGTGAAACCATCACTGCTACCCCTTTACTGTCCATGTCAAATATTGGTAATTGGTAATTTTCTTGCTGTTGGCCTGTTGCCACATGTATGCTGAATTCAAGGACGGTTGTTTCACATTTTCCTGTTGTGCACTGCTTGCTACCCATAAATTTATGTTCATGTAAATGGGTATAACCATTAGATGGGACTGTGCTCTTTTTGATTTGCAAAGTGTTCAAACCTCCTAGAAGCAGTGGCTATATCCACCCGTTTCACAGTAAAAAAAAAAAAAAAAATTATTTTGCTAAGAGACTTAAAAGGAGTCTTTAAAGTGATATTAGTGATAAAAAGGTTAAGTGACATTATCCGTTAATACAGTATGTATACATAATGCTGCAGCATCTCCAAAAAAACAACAATCTTTTAAACCTTCTTTTCTTCGTGTGTGGCAGAGCTCACATGATCTTTCCCTGCTTGTTCCCATCCACATGTGAGAGATGTGTGGGAGGAACTGTTGCCATTCAGGTGATATGCAATGTATTATTATTGGTCAAAGTCCATTTATTTGAATGGGCTGCTTGGTGCACTAAAACACTCCAAAAGATGAGTGTACTTTTTTATTTTTTATATATTAAAGAAAGCACACCACAACTCACAGTAATGTGTTACTGTGCATTGTGGTGCGCTAAAAAGCATGTGTGCCATTAAGCATGAACGGCACCAAAACGAATAACATGCACATGCATGTTCCTGCAGCTCAAAGGTGTGAACCTGATAATGCTATATAAATGCATACAAAAAGCTTAAAATGTTACCACATACAATTTTTTTTTTTCATTTCTATCTTCATCACGGAAACCGTGATAAAGATCTTTCTAGACATTGACCTTAAGCTTTCCTGCCAAAATCTATTAAAAAGCCTAAAAAAAAAGAGTCATGAAGCAAGCTGTTTAGGCTGGCTCCTTACAGTGTGGATGTGACTCACTGCAGAACAGCAGATGTCCTCATTAACTCTCTTCTCCTGGCGGGTGGCCAGGTGGAACTGAAGGCTCCCACTTGGATGGTCCCTTCATTCATCTTCTGCTTCCTTCTATCTATAGTTTAAAAAACGCTGGAGTACATTTTCTATTTGTAACTTGCAATTTCTTCTTCTTTTTTTTTGCATGCTCAAGGTTTAGTTTCCTGCAATTTGCAGATTTAAAAAGGAAGAATCGGATGACTTTGGGCAACAAGTTGCATACAATGTCCTTCCTTTTTTTTTTTTTTTTTCATTTAGTCATCCCTTTGTATGTTTATTATGGGCATATAAACCCGAGGAGTGCACAATAAATTTAAACTGTTACTGCAAATAAGATGCCCACTTAAAAGGGTCTCTTTTTTTTACATCCTATCAAAGTACATCTGCAAGAAAATCATTAAAGTGATTGTAAAGTCTTGTGTGGGTTTTTTTCTTTTTTTTTTTTTTTTTTACCACTTCAGCCCCGGAAGATTTGGCTGCTAAATGACCAGAGCACTTTTTACAATTTGGCACTGCGCTGATTTAACTGGTAATTGCGCGGTCATGCAATGCTGTACCCAAACGACATTTGCCTCCTTTTTTTGCCCACAAATAGAGCTTTCGTTTGATGGTATTTGATTGCCTCTGCGATTTTTATTTTTTTTATTTTTTGCGATATAAACTGAAAAAGACCGAACATTTTGAAAAATGATATTTTCTACTTTTTGTTATGGAAAATTCAATAAACTCAATTTAAGTCATACATTTTAGGCCAAAATGTATTCAGCCACATGTCTTTGGTAAAAAAAAAAAATGTTATTAAGCGTATATTTATTGGTTTGTGCAAAAGTTGTAGCATCTACAAACTATGGTACATTTTCTGGAATTTGCGCAGCTTTTAGTTAATGACTGCCTATCTCATTTCTTGAGGTGCTAAGTACAACCCCCCCCCCCCCAATGACCCCAATTTGGAAAGTAGACACCCCAAGGAAATTGCTGAGAGGCATGTTGAGCCCATTGAATATTTTTTTTGTCACAAGTGATTGAAAAATTGAAGAAAAAAAAAGACACAAAGTTGTCACTAAGTGATATATGTTGAATTACACCCCAAAATACATTCTGCTGCTTCTCCTGAGTATGGGGATACCACATGTGTATGACCTTTTGGGAGTCTAGCCGTGTATAGGACCCTGAAAACCAAGCACCGCCTTCAGGATTTCTAAAGGCGTGAATTTTTGATTTCACTCCTCACAACCTATCAGTTTCAAAGGTCATAAAATGCCGAGATAACACAACCCCCCCCCCAAATGACCCCATTTGGAAGGAAGACTTTTCAAGCTATTTGCTGAGAGGCATGTTGAGTCCATAATATTATATTTTATATTTTGCCACAAGTTTCGGGAAAATTTATTTATTTTTTTTCCACAAAGTTGTCACTAAATGATATATTGTTCAAACATGGCATGGTTATATGTGGGATTACACCCTAAAATACATTCTGCTTCTCCTGAGTATGGGGATACTACATGTGTGGGACTTTTTAGCAGTCTAACCACGTACAGGACCCCGAAAACCAATCATTTCAATCCTCACTGCCTCCTATCATGGTTTCGGAGGCCATGAAATGCCCAGATAGCACCCCCCCCAATGACCCCATTTTGGAAAGTAGACACCCCAAGCTATTTGCTGATAGGCTTGTTGAGTATTTTGCAGATCTCGCTTTTTGTCACAAAAAAAAAGTTTATTTTTAAAAACAATGAAAGCTGCAAAATACTCACCATGCCTCTTAGCAAATACATTGGGGTGTATAGTTTCCAAAATGGGGTCATTTGTGGGGGATTTGTGCCATCTTGACATTTTATGGCCTCCGAAACTGATAGGTAGTGAGGGAGTGAAATCACCAATTTACGCCCTTAGAAAGCCTGAAGGCGGTGATTGGTTTTCGGGGTCTTGTACACAGCTAGGCTCCCAAAAAGTCTTGACGCATGTGGTATCCCTGTACTCAGGAGGAGCAACAGAATGTATTTTGGGGTGTAATTCCATATATGCCCATGGCATGTTTGAGCAATATATCATTTAGTGACAACTTTGTGCAAAAAAATAAAAGTTTGTAATTTTCTCCGACACTTGTGGCAAAATATAAAATATTCCATGGACTCAACATGCCTATCAGCAAATAGCTTGGGGTGTCTACTTTCCAAAAAGGGGTAATTTGGGGGAGGGGGGTTGAACTGTTTGTCACACATCACCCACTCTTCTAACCGCTTGAAGACAAAGCAATTTCTGACACTTTTTTTTTTTGTTTTTTTTTTTTTTGTTTACATGACAAATTTTTTTTGCTAGAAAATTGCTTTGAACCCCCAAACATTATATATTTTTTTAAAGCAAAGGCCCTACAGATTAAAATTGTGGGTGTTGCAATTTTTTTTTTCACACAGTATTTGCGCAGTGATTTTTCAAATGCAATTTTTTGGGGAAAAACTTTTTTTTTTCATTTTATTGCACTAAAACATACTATATTGCCCAAATGTTTGATGAAATAAAAAAGATAATCTTATGCCGAGTACATGGATACCAAACACGACATGCTTTAAAATTGCACAAAAAAAGTGCAGCCTTTAAAATCAATTTACAGGTTACCACTTTAGATTTACATAGGAGGTCTACTGCTAAAATTACTGCCCTCGATCTGACGTTCGCGGTGATGCCTCACATGCATGGTGCAATTTTTTTTTTACATATGACACCAGACCAATGTTTGCCTTTTCATGTGAGCACAGGGGGACAGGGGTGCACTTTTTTAAATGATTTCTTTTTGCTTTTTTATTTTTTTATCTTATTTTTAAACTGTTCCTTTCATTTTTTTTTAATTGTTATCTCAGGGAATGTAAATATCTACTATTATAGCAATAGATTGTGACAGGTACTTCTTTTAAAAAAAAAAATTGAGATCTACATCCCCTAGATCTCTCCTCTGCCCTCAAAGCATCTGACCACACCAAGATCGGTGTGCTAAAATGCTTTCCCAATTTCCCAGTGGCGCTGTGTATAACTGGCGAAATGCTCGTAGCTTCTGGTTTCTTAGGCCATAGAGATGATTGGAGCCATTCTGGTCTCCGATCAGCTCTATGGTCAGCTGGCAGAAACACCAGCTGCATTCTCGGGTTCCCTGTTGGGACAGGAGAGCCCAAGAAAACCACGGAAAACTGTGGGCGGGAATGTGTAAAAGCAGTCTAAAGGCTAATTAGCCACTAGGTTTGCTTTTACATGAAAGCTGACCACTGGCTGAAAAGGATGATACATAAACCTGCAGGCATCATTCGGGTATAACCACCCAGCCCAGCAACATACCAGTACGTTCTACGTACGTATACATGCACCATTTTTTTTTCTTTTTAAACTGTGGTGGTGAAATCGCCTCCTACAGCGCTGGAGTCGATAATTTTAATATCGTGAGCAAACACTGTTGCTGTCAAGATAAATAAATCATTGCTGCAGCCGAATGGTGTACCTGAAAAGCAAAGAATGGTAACGATAAAACATTAACTTAATAAAACTACTTGATTTTTTAATGTAATCTGTGCCTAAAAAATATATGCCGAAGCATGGGGGCAATTCGCCCCTAATGTTAGGAGCAAATCGCTCCTCCACCCCCGCCCCAATGCTTCGGCATCTATGTTTTTTCTTTTTTTTTTTTTTTTTTAACTGTGGTGGTGAAATCACCTCCTACAGCGCTGGAGTCATGGCTTTATGTATCGTGGAAGCAAACGCTGTTTCTGTCAAAATAAACAAACCCGTGCTGCAGCTGAATGGCGTACCTGCTAAGCAAATGATGGTTGACAATAAAACAAAGTAACATTGCAGTATAACGGTAAGACATGCCATACTTGCAAAGCAAATACAATAAAACATAGTACTAGTAATACAGTAATAATAGATATAGAACAATAGAGAGAGAAGAAAAATAAAACCGCAACTATTTTTGGCTTTGTTTTTTATTTTGTGTGTTTTATTTATTTATTTACTTTGCAAAAAAAAAAAAAAAAAAAAAAATATATATATATATATATATATATATATATATATATATATATATATATATATATATATATATATATATATATATATATATATATATATATATATATATATATATATATATATATATATTGTAAACGTTCCAGATTAGGGTCTCTAAGAATGTGATGGCCATCTCATCTTTCGAGCCCCTTTTGTAAGTGTGCCCTAGGACTGTGCAATGCTGTACCCTACGCTAATACTCCACTAGTGTGTGGTAGTGTTCGTAACATTCACTGATGCAAAGACCAGGTTGGTCAGGACAGGAGGGACAATAAAAGCGGGTGTCATGCCTATATCCGCGTTTTCTGCAGACACAACATCTTCTTTGGGTAGGGGTACCAGGGAGGACATACGGAAAATGCCTCTCATGCAGCCGGCTCACTGCATTTGGATTGGGAAGTTGGGCCACAGCACCGTCTGGAAACAGAAGGGCTGCGATGATCTCTTCCTAAAATTTAAGGAAGGATCCAGTTTGTCCTGAAGCTTTGTATAGCACATAAGCATTCAGCAGAGCCAATTGGAATAAATATACAGACACTTTTTTTATACCAGTGCCTGGCCTTACGGGCAATTAGGTACGGCGCCAACAACTGGTTGTTGAGGTCCGCCCCTCCCATGTTAAGGTTGTATTCGTGGACCATCGTGTCTGCATGAAGGTAGGACAGAACGTAAACATTCTTATTGTCCCTCCTCTTCTTCTCAATCCCCTCTTTGGAGCTCCTGGCCCCTCCCTCCAGTCGAGTGCCCCCACAGCAAGCAGCTTGCTATGGGGGGCACCCGAGCCGAGTCCAGCTCCCTGTATCCGTTCAGACATGGAGCCGTGACCCGCCCCCGCCCCCTCTCTCTCCTGATTGGCTAACTGACTTTGATTGACTTTGGTGCCTCTGAACGCAGCAAACTATGTGGCCCTAGCTACCCATGTGAATGTAGCCTAAATCCGTTTTCTTAAGGTTGAATCAAGAAGTAAGCTATTGGGTTGCAAAATGTTCCACAATTTTCAATAGGGTTTTTAGCTAGGGATGCACCAATTCCACTTTTTTAACACTGAGTAGAAGTACCGATACTTTTTTGAAAGTACTCCCAGATACCCATTACCGATGCCTATCACCTAGGAGGGGGGGGGGGTTGTTAGGGAGTTTGAGGGCAGGGTGATAGTGGGGGAGTAGAGGGGTAAGTGGTTGAGGGTGGTGGGAGAGCTGGAATGGAAGAGGCTGTGATCGCTGGGGGAGGAGGCTAGGGATGGGAGATGAAAATGCCTAGTATTGGCACCGAGACTGGTGTCGGTGCAACCCTAGTTTTAGCATATATGATATTTTAAACATTGCTTTTCTGGATGTGGCCTTTTAACCCTTTGTTGTCAAGAATGTAAGGCTTACGTTGGAACATAACTGTTTGCAGCTAACCACCTTGGTAAGCCTTGCATCTTCTGCATTCCCTTTTGCTATAAGCTCATGGTTGCTTCAGAAACCATGAACCTATATTGGATGGGTCTCATAGACACTATAATTCATTAACCATGTGACTGCCACCATATGTCTCAGGTTTACTGATTCCTTCACTTTCATGTATAAACAACGGAGTGTTCAGTAGTGAGCACTCTGGTGTTCATTGATAACCATAGAGATGGTAAACATGAGTCACATGCTCTTTAACTCCTCAGTTTGTGAATGAACAGGAAGTTCTGTGTAAAGATCACTTCCTGTTCAATCATAGTGAGTGCTGGACAGAAAAGAAAAGAATTGACTATTCTGTATCCTAAGTCCTTTTTCTAACAAAAATTGAAACATCAGGGGTCTGTTTACTCTTAGACCCCTGATCTTTCACTTTTACTCTCCCTGGTGAGAGTAATAATAGATGAAAAATAAAATAAAAATAAATTAGAATATCTTCATTCTAAAAATTAAATAAATAATCCCCCCAATAAATTGCATCGCAGTGCTTAATTTTTTTCTTCTTTACACTTTAAAAAAAAATATCTTCATTCAACACATGCAGAAAAGTGTGTTGGTACGCATTATACAAACAAAACAAATAGTTTCCTAGCACAGTCACCAACTAGCCAGCAAAAGTGAGTTTTTAGTTGCATAACATTTTAAAAAATATGTGGAAGTCGCACTGCCTTGTCAAGGCCCCTCTGTATAATGGCAGTCCTAGGTATAGTCTATGAGACATGTTGGAGAATAAAAAGCAATGCAACAAGTTAAGGGCATGTATGGCTGGAAGCCTCTGTTGCTGTGCATTGTTGCACGCTGTGTTGTGATAAAATTTTCACCCGCATCATTTTATCGCCACACGCCAATGTGAATCAAGCATTACCACAGTGCATAGGTGTAAAGTTAACCTCCTAGATTTTTAGTATACCTAGCTTATTTACAGTTTTGCTTACCTTTTTTGATTCCCACCGCTTTACAAAAAATGCACAATTTAAAATTCTCAAAATTTTTGTTACATAATAACTCAATTCAGTTTTATCTTTAGATAAATGAAAGTTATATTGTGTTTTGTGTGCTCTAATAATTATGCTGGTGTATTTTTATTACAAATATTATTTGATCTGGAGCCTTTCCTACACCATATCAGAGATAACCTGTCTATTAAAGGCATCCAAACCGGCCCACACCAACATAAAGTGGCAGCTTATGCCGATGACCTCCTATTCTACATCACTGAACCTCTAATCTCCTTACCTTCTTTACTACAGAAACTGAAAAGGTACAGCGCACTATCTAAGTTCAAGGTCAACCTACAAAAATCAGAGGCATTGAATGTCTCCCTATCGGAATCTACAGTGATGAGATTGCGCCCCTTTTTTCAATTTAAATGGGCTAACCGCTCGATCCGATACTTGGGAACAAAAGTTCCCACAGATCTAAGTGACATTTTCCCCCTAAATTACCAGCCTTTCTTATCGACGTTAACCACGGATCTCAAAAAATGGGATTCCCTGGCCCTGTCCTGGTTCGGTCGCTGTAACGTCCTTAAGATGAATGCGATGCCCAGACTCCTGTACTTATTACAAACACTGCCTATCAAAATACCCCAGTCTTACTTCCATGCGGTTCGATCAGCATTTATTAAATTAATTTGGCGAGGTAAACATCCACGCCTTGGCAGAACGTTGTTGTCAAGACCCAAGCTTAGAGGCGGTATTGGATTCCCGGATCCTGCTCTGTATTACACTGCGACACATCTGGCCAAGGTGGTTGACTGGTGCCGTCATGGTGAAATTAGAACAGGAGGCTGCCCATGCTCCACTCGCTGGATTACCGTGGGTAGAGAAAACCCACGCTACCCATCTGACAGCTCACCCTTTGATTGGCCCTACTCTAGCGGAAATGGACAGATTTTTTTGTCTATCTTCGTCAATCAACTTCCTTTCGCCAATGACACCACTTGTGGGACAACCAGGGTTCACACCTGGCCTCACTGACCCAACTTTCTATTCACAAGCCCAAAACAGAATTCTGAGGGCCTCCCAGTTTTTACAGCCGCCTGGGTGGCTCCCTACAGGGACTGTGCCCTCTGGACGAGCCCCTCTAACATCAGACCATTGGAGGACTATTCAGTTCTCACACTTCCTGGGCTCACTGCCTAAACCAGCGCTATTTACCCGAAAACTTCACTCTCTCGAGGAACTATGTTTGGGGGAAGGCACGATTCAGGGTTCTCTATCTACCGCCTTTAAATCTTTGCTGGAACTCCACGCCGCTGAGGATCCACCGTATCTAGCAAAATGGGAGAGAGACCTGGGAATTACATTCTCGGTACACAGAAGTCTGCTTTATGTAGTAAATACCAGGAGACCACATATAAAATAACTACACGCTGGTATAGAACCCTGTCAGTCCTGGCTAAGATATTCCCTAACCAAACAGATTACTGTTGGCGCTGTGGCCTTCACCGGGGAACTATCTTGCATATCTTCTGGGAATGCCCAGTGCTCAAAACTTTTTGGGAGCCAGTCCTCAAACTCATACATAAATTTACTGACATTTCCCTACAAGACAACCCAGCCGCGGTCCTGCTAAACCTTACTCCTTTTTTAAGGAAACGTTATCATAAATCCCTCCTCAAACACCTTCTTAATGCGGCACAAGCGTGCATCCCACCTCTATGGAAACAACAAACTGCGCCAACAGTGGCTCAGTGGTTTGCAAGGGTGAGGGATATAGAGCAAATGGAAGACTTGACTTCGATTCTGCGAGATAAGACGGAGGAACATCAGACCAGATGGTTTTATTGGGTCCAATACCGCTTCTCTGATGAATATCAAGATCTTTGCCAGTGAACCCTAATGTCTGACCGGCCTTGATGACCCTGGCTCGTGGGGGATGACACATCTCCCGCCTTATTGCTACCCCCATCCCCCCCCCCCCCCTATTCCTTTTTTTTTTTAATTTTTTTTATTTCTTTTTTCCCCCTTCTCTCTTTCCTTCCCAATTTCTCTCTCTATCCCCCTCTAATATTCTTTTCCTCATCTAGGTCTATCCCTGATTTCTACCTGACTTCTGGTGTTTAAAAAAAAAAGAATGGCGTGCGCAAATCCTAGTATTGCACACTGTTATAAACTTCTTGCAGTAACCTGGCCGATCCCTTTTTTTTTTTTTTTTTTTTTCTTCAGAGAGGAGAGATCAACCCTAATGCAAATTGTCGGAGGGGTTATGGCAATTTATTATAAGCATTATCTTTCTTGATTCCGTGAGTATTTCCTTACTCCTCCGCAGTATATCTCAGAGTATTGGTTGTGTTAATGATGTTAACTACTTATTGAATGTTCTTGCGAAGTTACCTCCTAATTGTATCTGTTGCATACTTTTCAATAAAAAAATTAAAAATTAAAAAAAAATATATATATATTATTTGATCAACATTTGCAGAACTTTTGTGGCATGTACAAAAACTTTTTTATTCTACGGGTCTAATGATTTCAGAAAATTGTGTGGTTTGGGGCAATTTTACAACTTTCAAAGCTGTAAGTAAAAAATGGTGGAACATGATCAAAAAAGGAAATGTCAAAATTGTCTGGCCACCTGAGTTCAACCCTATGCATTTTTTGGTGCGTTTTGCAGAAACTGTTCACATCTGTGCGTTTTGCGGCGCTGCCTTTTTTGGAATGGGTCAGGGACTTTTTTCCCACAGTAGATTGCATTTTGCGTGTAATGGACTTCAATGGAGCTGCACCAAAAATGCAAGTGTTGCGTTTTTGACGCATTTTTTTTTTTTTTTCTTTAACACACTGGTTGTTAAAGAGACAGCCGCCGCGTCCTTAACCACTGAGTCAGCAGCTGCCAGCTAGGTTCCTCGCTGACAGCTGTGTGTAAAAAAAAAAAAAAAAAAAAAAAAAGCCGGCAAAAAATAAAAAACGGGTGGGGGAGGGTTTAGGGGACCTGCGTGGAGTGGACTCCTCCCCAAATCCATACCAGACCCTTATCCGAGCATGCAGCCCAGCACGTCAGGAAAGGTAGGGGACGAGCGAGGAGAGAGATGGGGCTCAGATAAGTATTAGGTGGTGCTGGAGCGGCATGGAATGTATTAAGATAAAAAAACTTCTGACTTTACAACTCATTTAAAGTGGAGAGCAAGCCCAGGCATCAAAAGGATTACTATTTTTTGTAGAACGTAAGCTGCAAACAATCTTTAATTAACATTGCATTTTTTGATTAAATATTAAAAACTTTTTATGTGGCATGTTGAAATAAAACTATTCTACGATGCAATCAAATATTCTTATTTGCATTTGAACAAAAACTAGAGTGTGGTGTCAGGCTAGGAGCCTAATACAAGGATGGAGGGGTTCCATTGAGAAAACGCAATTCTACTCGGCTGGCATCAACAGCAGCACCCTTTGTCTCCATTATCTTACTGGCAACAATGGCAATTGCTTTGTCACCAGAACAACAGTTTCTGAAACAGACTGCAGCCACTTCTTAAAGTGGGCTTCCCGAGATTAGTGC
Source organism: Lithobates clamitans (assembly GCA_037952925.1). Classification (NCBI taxonomy): domain Eukaryota; kingdom Metazoa; phylum Chordata; class Amphibia; order Anura; family Ranidae; genus Lithobates; species Lithobates clamitans. The sequence goes on along the minus strand of JBBGZY010000351.1, from coordinate 3,092,985 downwards.
ATGAAGAGCATCATGTTCTGCGTCTATACCTATCACACTTGGGCTGCCTTCTGTGGATTATTACAACTTTGTGTTTTTGTTTTTTTTTGTTTTTTATCAGGATGGAACGGTTTAACCTTGTGGAAGCCTGCTGCCTCCTACTCTAATGTGGTGATTTATGTTAAAGAAAAACTATAGTGATTTTGGGACTCTAAGCGCTATGACTTAGCCGTAGAGACGGCACTACAGTAGCTTTCTGTCTTGAGGCTCGTTTTGTCTCAATGAAACTTAAGATAGAGCTGTCCAGTAATGGATTAATCACACCTCTAACTCATTAAAGCTACACTCCAGACACGCAACTAAATCTGCATTAAAAGCATTATAGTGCTGTTAAAATGCCAAGTACTTTTTTTTTTTTTAATTTCTTCTGTGCATCCAGTTCTAAAGCATTGAAGCTGAACTTCAGTTCTTTTTCTTTATAGCCTTAGTGACATTACTTCTCTATAATGAAGAATATCCCATGTCATGCAGGAAGCTGGATCCTGGGGAAATCTTCACTTCAGGGATGCCTGTCCTCTTCCTGCCTTGGAACATCAAGCGCTGCGGGGGTTAATAGCTTCAAGCTCCTGGGTGAGCTGCTGTGAGAAAAAGTTATCAAAGACCTTCCACCGTCATCCATTGAGAAAAGTTCTTTATTGTTTTTATACTGCGTGTAACATTATCTCTGAATGGGGGGACAGTCCGATGAGTCGCAGGATTATCCCACCAACTTAGAGATTTTGTTACATGCAGTGAAAAAGTGGGAGAACTTTTTTTCAATGAAGGAGGAGGAGGGGGGGCCAGTTCCATGGCGCAGTTGTTTTACAGCAGCCTAATCAGGATCCGGTAGCTATTAACCCACACAACACTAGATGTTCAGTGATAGGAAGAGGACAGGCATCCCTGCAATGATGATTTCTCCAGAATCCAGCTGACTGTACGACAGTGGACAAATTTTGTTATGGGTAAACAATGCAACTAAAGCGATCTAAAAAAATATATATATACCAGTGAAATCGCTTTAACAACCCTGCCTCAAGGTGAGACCGATGACATATTTTATCTCTATTATTTATAGACTGCAGAAGTGATACAATGATGGATGCTAATTCATTTTCTTCCAGAGGAAACTGGCTCTTTGAAAGTTGTGTGTACCTCATAGGATACTGCAGCAGTGATGGACACCTGAAGCCCAGGGGGGCATCTAATGCAGTCATTTGGTCTAGTGCATGGTCCTGCAGAATTTTCAGTACAAGGGCGACATTGTATATTTTACAAATATTCTCAGACAGAAAAAAATCCCTTTCAAAGTCCTCATTATGTCAGGGTCAACATTGGAGTCTACCCTTACATCAGGGTCCCTTGTTATGTGAAGGGGTGTTGAAGTAGAGATCATGAGCAGCCTCTGTTGATCTTATTTTGTTCACAGTAAGGAAACCCCACTTGCCCTAGCTGTGGGCCTAATAAAATCTTTTAGTGGTCCAGATGTGAGCCCCCCCCCCCCACGAGCCATATATATAAAAAAAAAAAAAAAAAAAAAAAAGATCAGATCTTGATTTGTATCCCTCGTTCATAAACAGACTGTACACACTAAAAAGTAAGGTATCTTAGCTACACAGCTTTAAATCTTATCTGCTTTAGAAATTTATGCCTGCTATTTTCTTTTCAAATCTGTTTATTGCACGAGTCACTCCTTATGTTGCTTGGCTACATGTGAGCACTTGGTAATTGAGAAACCATTTAGAAAACTTTGCTTACATGAGTTTATTCTTTCCTTTCCTTCTTTCCTTCCTGTGCCATGCCAAGCTGACCAAAATGGCACCACACTGTACATGGGTAGCCAGCATTCAAAAATCGGAAGAAGTTCTGGACAGCCGCACTCCAAAGAAGTTTTTGCCTTTATTCAAAAAATGTCATCAAAAATACGTGCCACAGCAGCATGGACAAAAGAGCTTACACGTTTCACACTACAAACAATGCTTAATCATAGCTAGCAATCACAAGAATCAAAAGTGAAATAAATACTTTGTTACAAACCATGTGACTCCATAATTAATAAATTGATCAGTCAATTGATGTGCCAATTAAGTACCATGAGACACCTGAAGTTTCAACAAGTGCTGTGAATATAACAAAACCTTAATTATGTAAATAAAAAAAGTGCAACTAAGTGAAACCATGTGCAAAAAATATGTGTATATATAAATGCGCATAGTATTCTTCATTTATTTATTTTTTTACATTTTTTATTATTTTTCACTTCAAGCACTGAGTTTCATAGCTGGTTCACTCATAAATAAATATGTATATTCACTCATTCATTTCTATTTCATGTATATTAAAATTAACATCCTTTGACACATATTTCATGTTCACTTTTTATTAATTTTTACATTTTATATATATATACATATTTTTTGCACGTTTTCTGTACTCGCAGAATGACAGCCTGCCTTGTTTACATAGGCAGACTGTCATTCTGTCAGAGTACCGAACAATCGGTGGGTCCCGGCGGACATTGGGTCTGCGGGACCCGTTGATCGACTCCTGCTGTGTAAAATCACAGTGGGAATGAGCTGGTGGTGCGCGCTTGCGGCCGAAACCTGGAAATGCAGAATCACGTATATATACTTGATTCTGCGCACAGCGACCGCCCTGTATAGGGCGATCATAAAGGGGTTTAAACAGAAAGGGGTGGGGCAAATTTATGTGGGGGTGCGCCCAATTTTAGTCTTGCCTAAAACCAAAATACGCCACTGGGTACTGCTCCTTTTTTTGCACAATACTTTGTGTCTTTGGCATCAGAACTCACAATTCCAAGTGTTGCCTGCATTGGCACCTGCTCATGAAGCTTGGATCATGGATTCATCATTTAGACCTAGTAATTGTTTATGTGAGCATTACTGTATGTCCAAAAGAGTTAGTTAAATCAGTATATTTAATTCCGCTTTAAATCTGTTTACCAAAAATTATCACTATCACGATGCTTGTGCTCTCAACCGAACTGTCAAGCCATCTATGAGCTGGTGTCATAACTGATCACCATTGCAACTACAGCTCAAACAGAGGCTAAATGGCAGCTTCAGTGGATGTAAAAGGTTGGTTAGGTTCTATTTTAAAGTAAACCCATGCTCACGTTATACTTTTAACAGGAAAAGCCCGGCCTAAAAGTAGATCTCAAACATGCCTGCTTAGTCTTGACTAGCCTCTTATTTGCCCCTCTTTTGAGTTAATGTTACTTTGTTTCAGTGGCTTGGTATTCCTTGACATCATGGCTAAAGCCTAGTACACACTGCTAGTTTTTTTTTCTGTTCAACCCAGCAATCTAAATGGAAAAAAGCTGACGGCTCTGGTGTGAGCCACTGTACTAACATACCGATGATCTCCCCTGCTGTTCTATCGAGTTCTGACAGGGGGATGGCCCCCATTCTGGTCAGCACTCTCAGCCATTGGTTAAGAGCGCTAACTGGGAGCCAGATGGCAGTCCTTTTTCGGTCGTGCCTCTTTGACAGATGCCAGCTGAGCGGCTGTAGTACACACAGGCCAAATGTCAGCCGGTTCAATAAAAATGCTGCCCGACATTCGCCCGTGTGTATTGGGCTTAAGCTCCACCAACTGGAAATTCTCTTGTCAGTTGAGATAAGCCTTTTTGGTCACTGATGCAAATCTATGGGACAAGAAGTTGGAAAAGGGCCATGAAGTCCATGAAAGTCAGGCTCCACTTTCTACTGTCGGTGCCTATCATAATTAAAGATTATCGGTCAGTGGGGAAAAAGGTTTGGATATGCAGACATTAAAGTGTAAGTTCACCTTTACAGAAAAATGTGTAAAGTGAACTTACACGGGACCCCCTCCTTGACCCCCCCCCCCCCCCCTGGTACCGCTGACCTGGACCGCCGCAGTCTTCTGTTCTAAGCCCCAGTATATCCGCGTCAGGAGTCTGGTTCTTAGAAATCCCCTCAGCTGAATGTCCAAAACATTCCCTGTCAGGAGGGACGTTTCGGAACATTCTAATTGGTCAGATCTGTCACATGGGCGAGGCCGACCAATTGGCAGCCACATAGCCCGTCCTGTCATCTGCAAAGAAGACGCGTTGATGCCGAGGGGAATTCTAAGCCCCGGGCTCATAATGGGAAATTGCTGCGTTACAGGTCAGCGGGACCGGAGGGGGTGGGGTTACGTGGGAGAGAGTGAGGAGGGGGTCCTGTGTAAGTTCTCCTTACGGATTTTTCTGCAAAGGTGAACTTACCCTTTAAATTGAGTCTTTGAAAATAGATATACAGGAGCTTCCACTGGTGATTTGTATTGAAGAAAGTATAGACTCCTGTGAAAGATTGTTGAGAAACCACAATTAGATTGACCACCTCAGAGTGTGGATGTTTTAAAAGAAACATGTCATTTTGATATTGCTTAGATATTAACTGGGTAGGTTGGAAAATCTAGTTTTTATGGTAGTATTATGAGTCAACAAGACACCACTGTACAATAACCAGATACATTGACAGTTCACTGCATGAGATAAGTCCTATTTGGGCACTGAACATTTAAATCTTTCATGTTTGGTCATATAGTCCAATCTGGAAAAGGTCCAGCCCTTGAAACTGGATCACATGAATATTTTAACAACATAAACTAAACGTGGGTTGCAGGGACACTAAATCCTGAGTTTGCGGTGGGGTGGGGGTGGGGGGGGGGGATTAGTCATTTTATGGCAAAATAATTTACCCGAACTGTGTGTTTTTTAAGTCAAACTGTAGTAATAGAATTATGAAGGCTGCAGACCAACTCTGCCCAGTGCAAGGCATTTTGTGAATCTTTTTTACTCCAATATGGATCATTAAAGTGGATGTAAACCCACTCTCATCATTTCTAAATTACTTCCATAGTGCTGATCTATTAGTGTGTGTGTGTGTGTGTGTGTGTGTGTGTGTGTATATATTTGTATGTATGTATATATAATATACCTCCTGCATGTATCCTTACCTGTCAAATATCTCCCCTTTAGCTGTTTGGAGCCCTGCAATACGCCAGATCCTGTGGGCAGGTCTGTTGTCCAGGGTTTGGTGGGTGGAGTCGTGATGTCTGTAGACTCCCCGCCCACCTCTACACTCTCCTTGGCCAGGCATCGATATTTCTTACACTGAAATTCTGCTGGTCTCGTGGATTATGTCCTGTGATGTCACCAGCCCAGGCACTGAAGGAGGCAGACTACGAGGGACCCCCTAGCAACAGCCATTTAGAGGTGAGTAAAAAAAAAAAAAATTTCCAAATGTTTTTTTTTTATTTTATTTTTTTTAGGAACATTCATGCTTTTTTTTTTTTTTTCGGTGAAACATAACTTTAATTTAGAATGATTTTTTGGGGCTTACATCCACTTCCGGACAGCTGCACGCTGATATACGTCCTAACCCTGACGTGAAATATCGTTGTTATGGCAGCAGCTAGCTGCCATAACCCAGGTATCCTCTTCTTCGGCCGGCGGTCACTGTGAAATCACTTTTATCGGCAGCGGGAGAGGTGCCCCTCCTGCTGCCCTCCGCTGCTTACCGGAGCCGTCGGCAGTGGCGGAGGCGATCGGGTCCTTCTGCTGGCTGGGTATGGAGACGAGTGAAGGGAAGATGGCCCCCACCTGTCTCCATACCATTGCAGGCCTGAAGCAACGTCTAAACGTCACTTCCACCCGTAGCTCTTAAAGGGCCATTTTTTTTTTTCAAATGACTTTTTTTATTGCATTTTAGTGTAAATATGAGATCTGAGGTCTTTTTGACCCCCATATCTCATCTTTAAGAGGTCATGTCATGCTTTTTTTCTATTAGAAGGGATGTTTACATTCCTTGCATTAGGAATAAAAATGACACAATTTTTTTTTTTTTTTAAAGAACAGTGTAAAAATAAAAGGTAAAATAAATACGGTGTGACGGAAAGTATTGCAACGACCGCCATTTTATTCTCTAGGGTGTTAGGAAAAAAAAAGTTATAATGTTTGGGGGTTCTAAGTAATTTTATAGCAACAAAAAACTGTTTTTAACTTGTAAACAACAAATCTCAGAGGCTCGGTCCTTAAGTGGTTAAGTCACTTGAAACCCATAAAATTAGCCTTTGTGGCAGACTGCTGCAGATCATTCTATTTCACGTTCTATGCTCTTGAATAAAAAGCTGGAAAGCTTCTGAAGTTTGCACAAAACCGCCAACTACATGGCCTGCATTACACATTCAGAAACTTCCAAACAATACTCTTTTGTCTTTTTTTTGTTGATAAATTAGCACAGGAAACAAATGGAAAATAACATACCTGCCTTTCGTTGCTGTGTTGTGTCAACCCACAAGGAACAAGTTTAAATAAGGAAACAAAAACACAGATACATTTTTAATATAGAAGTCTAGTTGCACAAATGAGCAGAAGTCTGAAGAAAGGACATCTTGTACAGGTCGAATGAAAAGCTCTGCTGTTGGAAAGAATGAAGCTAACAGTTGGAAGCTAAACATGACAAACAAGAAATTTCACAATGTACTCCGATTAACACAAAGGCACCAAAGAGAGTTAAAACCACGGCCATGGAGAAAATGAAACTCTCAAAGCCGCCTAATAAAGACTCATATGAATAATGCATTTTTTGTACTATGTCTATTTAAAGATCAGATTGCTTTTGACATTAGTTGCCAAAAATAAATTGCTTTCTGCTTCTGCTGTATATATAAAAAAAAAAAACTGAGGGTGAATAAACTAAAGAGGAAAAAAAAAATGGACAAAATTTGACATTTTTAGAACCTCCATTAAATTTTGACATTTTGAGACCAGGGGAGAGAGCAGCAAGAGAGCATATTTGTGTGTGTATATACATTCTATATTAAATGAGTATTGTCTAAAAATGTACTGTGTTGGTATATATCAGGGGTAGTGAATTAAAATTCATGGGTGTCCAGTCTGAAAAATGTTCTTCTAGCGGCGGTCCGAGTGTCATATTGGTGCTATGACTCCACATGATATCCTCCACATGGCAGCCTCCTGGCCCCCCCCTCCACATCGCAGCCTCCTGACCCCCCTATCACAGACTGACCCCCCCCATTACAGACCCCCCTTGATAGTAGACTCCTGTCCTGCACTGCACTCCCCCCTCCCCACAGAGCCCTACCTTATTCACACAAGACTGAAAGCATGGCAGCCCTGGACGGGTAGGACTTTTCACATTAATGGTGAGTGATTGATTGCTGGGACCGCCCCACTGGGTAGAAACCAATCACCCGCTTCTTAACTTAAAAAGTCCCGCCCTTTGTCCAGAGCGGCCGCGCTTCTCATCTTATGTGAAAAAGACAGGCAGTGTGAGGAGTGGGGCAGTGCAGCGACCATATCGAAGGGATAGACCCGTGCGCAGAGCGCCTGCCATGCTGTGAACATAGCAGCACAAGGCAGGTGAGCCGGTGTCTTGCCGAGAATATTCCCTCGGCTGATAAGTTCCCCCCCTGTACTGCGCAGGCGCAGCGCCTGCGCAGTACATACTACTCAGCCGCCGGAGATAGCCGAAGCTCAAATGCTTCAATCAGCTGTACACGGCGCCTGCGCTCTGGGTCCAGGTTCCTTCCCCACCATCCAAGTGGACCTAGAGGGGGAATCTAAAAGTGCCAAGCGCAGCGAGGCCGTGCCCGAAGCGTGGCGAGCGGCCCTCTTACAGGCGCCGTGTACAGCTGATTTTCAGCTGTTCTGCTTCGGCTATTTCCACCGATACCTACTGCGCAGGCGCAGTAGAGGGGGGAACCTATACGTCGAACGGAACTTTCTCGGCAGAACACCGGCGGTGGGGAGAGGACACACAGGCAACTATTTGGCGAGGCTGCGGTCTGGGTAGTATAGCTACTGGGCACGGAACATACTACTCTTAGCCGCCGGAGATAGCCGAAGCTCAAATGCTTCAATCAGCTGTACACGGCGCCTGCGCTCTGGGTCCAGGTTCCTTCCCCACCATCCAAGTGGACCTAGAGGGGGAATCTAAAAGTGCCAAGCGCAGCGAGGCCGTGCCCGAAGAGTGGCGAGCGAAGCGTGGCGAGGGGCCCTCTTACAGGCGCCGTGTACAGCTGATTTTCAGCTGTTCTGCTTCGGCTATTTCCGCCGATACCTACTGCGCAGGCGCAGTAGAGGGGGGAACGTATACGTCGAGCGGAACTTTCTCGGCAGAACACCGGCGGTGGGGAGAGGACACACAGGCAACTATTTGGCGAGGCTGCGGTCTGGGTAGTGTAGCTACTGGGCACGGAACGCCCTTTTTTTTTTTTTTCAATTTTATATATTTTTTTTTTTGTGAAAGTGTTTAGCTATACCTGTTGTTATTTTTGCAAAAAAATAATGTACCTGTTGATCTTGCCAGAAATCTTGTTAGCTGATAACTTCCTGTGCACTCTGCACGTGTTGCATGATTTGGTAATCTGTAAGGACAACCAAACTCCACCCATTTATGTTATTTGGGGGGGGGGGGGTGTTACAGTGTACTTGCCCTGTTTCTATTGTCTTGATACAGTAGGAAGAGCAAGTGTCACTGGCAGTGTCGCCAGTTCAAAATAAGGGAAAAAAATGAAGAGAAAGCTAATGCATCCTCCAAGGACTGCTAGGCTGTAATATAATAAACTTTTGTTTATTAGCTTTAGCTTCCATCCTGATTGCTAAAGTAGCTGCAATTTCCTGTAATACGCATTTAGTGTGTTTAGCACTTATGTTCACCGAATAAATACAAAAGTAAACAAAATTTAATGTGTGACTGTATTGGTGTCCTGTATGTATATTTTACATATCTATAACAATTGAAAACATTCACTTGTACCATGTAAACAATCCACATTACCAAAAAATAAAAACTGTGTCAATATAGAAATAAAAATCAGCAGAAAAAATTTGCACCCACTGTATTGCAGTTTTTTTGTTCTGCCAAAAGTAATTTTTGCTGTGATGAAAACAGCTCTGTGCCACTTTCGAAATAGGCTACTTATTTAATGAAGTTAAAAAGTGCTTTTTAATCTGCACCAAGGATATCTATGATTCATCGCCGTCTTCTGCTTTTTTTTCCACCTTCAGCCACTTATGGAACCAAAATCACTGGTTATTCAAGCTAGTTTGCATACATGTTTAGAAAGAAATTATGCACTAGCATTTCTTTCTTCACAGATAGTAGGTGGCAATTCTGTTATGTGAATTTTCACTTTTATGACTGTGGCTTAAAATTGGGGTGAGTGTAATTTTTTTTTTCTTTTGTGTTATCGTTGTTTAGGTTGCATACATGAGAAGGAAAAAAATCTGCATAGTATAAAATCCTTTTTTAGCTTTTAGTTATTAAAATGTTTAAATCACTTCCACCTCCCCGGTGCTATAACCAGCACTAGCTCTAAACATTTGTACTCTGTCCTTACCACGAAGAACTACCTGGAAACTTCTAGGTAGCAAGAGGACATCACTAGACCCTGTCTCTACACTTTTTGTCAGACAGACTTCCTCACAAACAGCGTGACTGTTTTTATCATTGCAGAAAGGAATTCTATTGCAAGCACATTATAATTAAAGAGGAACTGCAGTCTGCTCACATAATTTGTAATAAAAACATCTCTGCCATTCTGAAGCTTCCCTCCAACCAATTTGCATATTTTATATATACTGCAATTCTGTACTTGCCTAATATGCTGCAGAAACCTCCCTCCACGAAGTCTAGCTGCAGTCATTTTAACTGTGGGCAGCTAAAGCTGCTGCCTGTTCACTTCCTGGCTTCAGTATGTCACAGTACATATTGGCATTCATGGTTCCCTCAAACTGTAGCTCCCCGATGTCGGCAGCACTCATGCAGCCCCAGACTATGACACTCCCACCACCATGCTTGACAGTAGGCAAGACACGCTTGTCCTTGTACTCCTCACCTGGTTGCCGCCACACATGCTTGACACCATCTGAACCAAATAAGTTTATCTTGGTCTCATCAGACCACAGGACATGGTTCCAGTAATACATGTCTGCTTGTCTTCAGCCATGCAGACCAATTTGATGTAGTGTGGTCTGAGCACTGACAGGCTGACCCCCCCTCCCCCCCCCAGCCCTTAACCTCTGCAGCAATGCTGGCAGCACTAGTATGTCTATTTCCCAAAGACAACCTCTGGATAGGTCACCAAGCACGTGCACACAACTTCTTTGGTCGACCATGGCGAGGCCTGTTCTGAGTGGAACCTGTCCTGTTAAACTGTTGTATGGTCTTGGCCATAGTGCTGCAGCTCAGTTTCAGGGTCTTTGCAACCTTCTTATAGCCTAGGCCACCTTTATGCTCTTCATTTTTATGTAGAGCAACAATTCTTCTTTTCAGATCCTCAGAGTTCTTTGTCATGAGGTGCCATGTTGAACTTCCAGTGACCAGTATGAGAGAGTAAGAGCGGTAACACCAAATTTAACACAACTGCTCCCCATTCACACCTGGGGCCTTGTAACACTAACAAATCACATGACACCGGGGAGGGAAAATGGCTAATTGGAGCCATTTTGAACATTTTCACTTAGGGGTGTACTCATTTTTGTTTCCAGTGGTTTAGACATTAATGGCTGTGTGTTGAATTATTTTGAGGGGACAGCAATTTACACTGTTATATAAGCTGTAGACTCACTACTTTACATTGTAGAAAAGTGTCATTTCTTCAGTGTTGTCACATGAAAAGTTAAAATAAAATATGAGGGGTATACTCACCTTTGTGAGATACTGTATGTGTGTGTGTGTGTGTGTGTGTGTGTGTGTGTGTGTATACACACAGGTCGATATATATTTGGACACAGGCACAATTTTCATACTTTTGGCTCTGTATGCCACCAGAATAAAATGAAACCATCCAAATTAGTTTGCAGTGCAGACTTTCAGTTTTAATTCAAGGGGTTGAACATAAATATCAAGTACAAATTTTAGGAACTGCAATCATTTTTATACACAGTCCCCCCATTTTCAGGGGCTCAAATGTAAGTGGACAAATGAATATAATCATAAATGAAATGTTCATTTTTAATATTTTGTTGAGAATCCTTTACTGGCAATGACTGCCTGAAGTCTGGAACCCATGGACCTTATCAACGACAGGGTTTTCTCCATTCTGTTGCTTTGCCAGGCTCTAACTGCAGCTGTCTTCAGTTGTTCTTTGTGGGTCTTTCTGCCTTTAGTTTGCCTTCAGCAAGTGAAATGCATGCTCAATTGAGTTGAGCAGCTTGGATGAAATTTCAGCTCTGTTCCTCTCTGCCGTCGGCGTGCTGATCCACGGTGCACTTCCGGGATTCGGGCGGGATCCACAGCGAGGCTTGGAGCGCGGACGGACAGTCACAAGGAGGGCTGAAGTGCAGAGTTCAGGGAATTATTTTTCATAGTCATTTTTTATTTTTAATCAAGATCTCCTGGTTTTTTTAATTTTTAAATTATTTTCTAGTGATCTCCATATGATTTTTTTTTTTGTGTCAAGTTTCCACAACAACATTATCTTGTATTTTTAAAGCTCAAGGAGGTTGGTTGGCTTCCCTTGTTGATTTGACATTGTATTTTTTAAATGTACCTGCCTACTCACAAACTGTCCTTTTTGAACAAAAAAACATAGGCAAGTATTTTCATATAAAAAATCTACATTTATTCTGGCTCATGACAAAATAAGGAGGAAGGCAACGCTGGAGAAACTGCTTGAATTTGCGAAGCCTTTGTACCCCAAGGCACACATCAACTCTTTGTAAATAAAAATTTGTAGCCTGAGAAGTACATATAATAGGGAGCACAATCTGGTCCAGGACTCCCAGAGATCAGGAACAGCAGCAGATGACATATATGTCCCCAGGCTGTGGTACTACCACAGCCTGCGTCTTCTGTCGGACCAGACTGAACCCAGGCCATTACTTTCATGTCTTCCTTGCAGCCTTCCCTCCACGCTTCCCTGCAGCCTTCTTTGGAGGCTGTGGTTCTGGAGGTGGACTTGTGGCAGGAGGAGGATGGGCGAGCGCACGTAAGTGCATGTTCTCACTAATTTGGCCCCTCAACCCCTTCCGAAGGGACTGAAAAATAAGATTCTCACACATGAAGCGTTGGCCCTCCTCCATTTGCTGCAATTTTGCAGCTACATAGCAGCCATAGGCCTCTTCAGCATCGGGGGTGTTTTTAGCATCCTTAATGAGGCCCAGTGCTGACTCCTCCATGTTACTCCCCTTCCTGGCCCTTTTTGTTGTAAGGTGGAGGGGAGGCACCTGGGAATGGGTGAGGCTACTGGGCCTGGCCACCTCCTGGCTAACACTTAACACTTGGCACTACAAGTGCACTAGGAGAACCTAGGAGACAGCTCTAAGAAACACAAGCAGTAAATAAAAATCAAGATTTGATCAGATCAAATGTTTTTGATATCTAAAATGACAAATTTGCTGGCATAACAATGGCCCCCCTACCCACAAAATAATCTACATATTTTTGATGCACTTCACGGGCGCTTTGGGGGGGAAAGCCAGGACGGCCAGTTTCCAGGGCCGTCAGTGGATTTTCTGGAAGTGCGGCCTCAGGCCCAACTGAGGCAACATAATTCGGAGCATTTCTATTCAAAAAAGTTGTGTTTGCAGCATGCTAGAACTATGTGGTTAAGTTTGTACTCCGCCATATTTATTGCCGTAAGAAATAGGCGGAACCAGCTGGCCATCATCTCAAAGGCATTCTCCACGACTCTTCTGGCTCTGGCCAGCCGGTAATTAGAAACCCTCTTCTCCGGGGTGAGGGTCCTCTGGGGGAATGGCCTCATCAGGTGATCACCCAGACCAAATGCTTCATCAGTGATAAAAACAAATGGGAGTCCTTCCACGTTCTCTTCCGCAGGTGGCAATCCCAAACCACCACTCTGGAGACATCGGTAGAACTTGGTCTGGGCAAAGACTCCAACATCCGGCCATTCTTCCCCACGTCCACATAGAGAAACTTGTATGTCGCCGACACCACCATCAACACAA
>JBBGZY010000351.1:0-75000 GCA_037952925.1 Lithobates clamitans | reverse complement strand
AATCTAGCTAATTGCTAATTAGCAGCACACTATTTGGAGTGAGTTCAGGTGGGGGGGGGGGGTTGTGAAATCTAGCTAATTGCTAATTAGCAGCACACTATTTGGAGTGAGTTCAGGTGGGGGGGGGGGTTGTGAAATCTAGCTAAGTGCTAATTATAAGCACACTAAATACACTCCAACAAAATACATTCAAAATGAGTAGACTAGGTGGATATGTTCCCATCACTTCATGCTGGGAAGGTTATTGAAGGAAACTATACATGCATGACAAAAAATAACAGGAAAAAATCCCAGCATGTGTGAGGATAAAAAGGGGACATTCACACTATATTGCAATGATGGGAAGTAGTGTTTGAAGCAAGAAATACATTACATTATCAAAGATTACATAAAAGAACATGTGATGCTAATAAAATAAAAATAGCTTACCTTAATATAGTCCTTCTGCAGGACCTGTATGATGGCAGAACAGGTCTCTGGGATAATGATCCCCAGAGCCTGGGGGGAGATGCCTGTCGAGAACTTAAGGTCCTGCAGGCTTCTCCCTGTGGCCAAATACCGCAAGGTAGCGACCAGCCTCTGCTCCGGAGTGATGGCTTGCCTCATGCAGGTATCCTGCCTGCTGATATAGGGGGTCAGCAAAGCCACCAAACGATCAAAAACGGGGTCCGTCATCCGGAGAAAGTTCCTGAAATCCTCAGGATTATTCTCACGGATCTCACGGAGCAAAGGCATGTGACAGAACTGGTCACGCTGAAGCAACCAATTCTTGGTCCATGAACTCCTCCTCGCCCTGTTCATGGACTGGTCTTGGGCTGAAGAATAAACTACAGCACCAAGCACATACAATGCACGAGCTCTACGACGAGTACGTACAGGTAACATGGCTTCAAAACGGTCGGCTGGTCAGAACGCACTAAACAGAACGCACTGAAGAACAGCAAGGCCTGTGAAGAACGACCTGAAAATCAGGAACGAGCGGCCAATAAAACAAAGATTTCTCAATGCCAACTGACCAAACGCACTGAAAAGCAGATACAAACCTCACAAGCACAGACTGAACAACAGTTAAAACGAACTGAAAAATACGAGTCTCACAAGCGCGAATCGTCTCTCACCAAACTTCTACTAACACGAGATAAACACGAGATTAGCAGAAGGAGCCCAAAGGGTGTCGTACGGGCTATTGAACTTCCGTTTTATAGTCTCGTCGGACTTGGTGTACGTCACAGCGTACTAAACTGGCGTACTTTTGTGTGGTCGTGTGTGGGCAAGTCCGTTCGTAAGAAAGTCTGCCCCAAGTCCGCCGAAGGTACGCCGGAAGTATGTCGGACAGACTGTCCGACTTTTGTAGCTGCAAAGTCCGACCGTGTGTACGCGGCATAACAGATTTTCTTCTGCAAGATTGCCCTGTATTTGGCTCTATCCATCTTCCCATCAACTCTTTTTTTTAAAAGGTAAATTTTTATTTGGTTTTTTGGCACAGAACAAACAAACAAACAAACATAAATACACATACTCTGAGCGAACATCGCTCAATCCAGTACAGAGTGCAAGACACTGGCATACATTTGGCATACATGTTATCATACTGTACAGTTGTATACATCTGTTCAGTTGCTATTAAACTTTGTAACATTAACTGGAATGTCTTTATAAGCTTTATATGGCAGGTGTAATGGTATTTTCTGAGCTAGTCCACAAACCCCATATTTTGTGAAATTTTTTTGGGCATCCTCTGGCTTCATATGTTAGTTTGTACAATGGTATAGCCTGAATAAAATATTCAGCCAGAATGCTATCGTGGGTGGGGATTGTGATTTCCAATGAATAGTGATCGATTTTTTGGCATAAAACAGTACAATTCTCAAGAATGTTTGCTTATTTTGAGATATACTTTCATCGTCCACATATCCTAGTAAACATCTCAGTGGGTTGCAGATATTAGGCAATTGAGTCAAGGAGCTGATAAAAGCAGTGACCCTTGACCAGAACCGCCTGATCTTGGTGCACTCCCACATCAGATGGAAAAAGGTAGCATCCGCAGTGCTGCATCTGGAGCACACTGCCGATGGAAGTTTGTTGAGTTTGAACAATAAGGATGGCGTAAAATATGCTCTATATAATAGTTTGGTCCGTATGACCCTGTCCCTGGAAGAGATGACAGAGGGGACCTGGAGGGGAAGTATGTCCTGCCAGATGTCCTCCGTCAGCTCAGGGATATTAGCTTTCCACTTATTAAGCGTGTTGTTGAGTCTGAGCGTTGTGGAGTGCAATAAAGTTTTATAGTATGTGGAGACCAGTTTGTCATGAGAAGGATCTATTAGTAAGTGCTCTAGCGGAGATAATTGAACAGTTATATTGCGCAACCCAAACTGCGTGGTTGCCGTGTGGCGTATTTGCAAGTAAAGAAAGTAGGCTGTACGTGGCAGCTGATAGTCCTGGCGAAACTCTTCAAATAACCGAAACGTATTGTTTGAGAACAAATGCATTATGGTTTTTACCCCTTTTTTTGACCAGAATTCCCCATCTGTCCTACGGGCGAATTCCTGTAGATTTGGGTTCCCCCATAATGGAGTATTTGGCGAGTAGGTACGATGTTCTGTAGCTGGCAGCATTTTAGTCAGTTTAAAAATTCGTAAAGTCATTTCAAGGATTTTGGAGCTTTCCCTCCCTCTAAGAGCTAGACGGTGGACCAGGTACTGTAGGGATTCGTAAGAGGTGAGTATGGCTGCCTCTAGGGCCGTAGCCGCATTGTTGGCTTCAGGAAAAAACCACCAATGCGCATGAGCCAGTTGTGCAGCAATGTAGTATGTCTGGAGGCATGGTAATGCCAGCCCCCCCTCCAACACCGGCAGTTGAAGAGTATTTTTTGCAATTTTCACTGCTCTCCCCTTCCAGATGAAGGCGATAAGGATAGAATCAATCTCTTTAAATTTGATTTTTTTAACATATACTGGTGAGTTGCACAGGAGATACAGGAAGCGTGGGAGGAATATCATTTTAAAAATGTTTATCCTGCCTAAGATTGTTAAGGGGAGATTGGTCCATGTATTTAATGTGGTCTTCATTCTGTTAATAAGTGGGTCTAGATTACATTTGATATAGGAGGAAAGAGGATGTTGGATCATGACCCCCAAGTATCTAAAAGAGTCAATTATCTGTAATGGGCAAGAGGGAGGGAGTGTAAGCGCCGCCTCCTTATCTATCTTAAACAGAAGGGATTTATCCCAATTAACTTGAAACCCTGAGAAGAGGCCAAACTGTCGGATAAGCTCCAGCAGGGTTGGGAGAGACGATTGGGGGTCCGCCAAATATATTAGCATGTCATCAGCGTATAAAGACACTTTCTCTTCTAGGCCCCCAATCGTCAGTCCCTTTATTTCCCCGCTGGATCTTATCAGTGCCGCCAAAGGTTCTATCGCAATTGCAAATAGCAACGGCGATAGGGGGCAGCCCTGCCTGGTACCCCTTTTAATCAGGAACGGATCGGTTACTGATGTATTTATCCTCAGTCTAGCTGTGGGTTTTGAATATAGCAGTTGAACCCATTTGATGAAGGTACTTCCAAACCCGAATTTCGCCAGGACTTCCAGCAAATAAGGGGTTGTAGGTGGGGGTATGGCGCTCCCTATTGAGATGTGGAATGTTATATTAGTATGCGTATACGGTGACTATAGCAAATAGGTTGATTAATTAAAAAATATGAAGACTGTGAGACTCTAAAAGTGAATACATATAATGTAAAATACTTTATATATAGTGTACATATATGTATATGCAATCCCTAATGTATTGCATATACCTCTGAATCACCAATAGTATCAAAAAGTGCCACTAGGTGCTGCTGCTGAGCAGCTATTGTGATAAATCCAAATTATATGTATAAAATTATTGACATAAAGCAGTGCAAAACCATATAAACGACAGTGCAGTATATATATATGGCAGTGCAACCCAACATTCACATATATATATATAACCGTGCAATCCAGTAAAGTGCAATATAGTGCAATCAAGTCCAAAAAAACAAAACAAAAGAAAAAATTGTGAATGGCATCAAAATTAAAAATTCCTTTCTCAGTAGGTGAATCCCAGTGGGAATGGCAGCAGAAAAGTTCCAACAGCTATGTGACTTAGGTGCCCACAGAGGTAAATCCGTGACTTCTGTGCTCCCCTTTTGGCTCCCCACTCACCAGCTTCCACTACCCCTGCAGGGGTGACAGGCACTCTTGGATCCCAAGGCCGTCCTCTTATCCGGTATCCCGTGGTTGCTGAGATGGGATGCCTCTCTCACAGGGGTTCCGGACTACCACCTTATACCATATCCAGGAAGGGGATCACCAGCAAAAGCCCTCATAAAAAGAGATGCCACCTCATAGTGTAGTATAATTAAAAACTTTAATGGTATAAAACTCCCCAATGGGGAAAAAACACATCGCACTACACTATGGGTGAAGCCGATAGCCAGGAAGTGCTTCCCCGCAGCGTGTGGCGTGCGGTCCAGCTGCGTTCCAGGCTCTCTCGCTCCGTACCCGGAAATGACGTAAGTGCGTAGCCCCGCCTTACGCGTTTCGTCATCGACGTTTTCAAAGGCCAGCAAATAAGGCCATTCGACAGAATCGAATGCTTTGTGCGCATCTAAGGCCAGCACAGCTCTGGTCCCCACAGCATCATGGGTCGCTTGCAAATTTGTGAACAACCTTCTTAAATTTATGGACGTTGATCGTCCTGGAATGAACCCAGTCTGATCCGCCCCAATAATGGTGGTAATGACTAAGTTTAATCTCCGGGCGAGCACCTTGGCTAAAATCTTGACGTCTGAGTTAATCAGTGATATTGGTCTATATGACTCACAGAGTAGATGGTCTTTATGAGGTTTGGGGATGAGGACAATCAGTGCCTCTGACATAGAGGGCGGTAACTGTCCTGTTTTTATAGCAAAATTATAAACTTTTAGTAAATGGGGTATTAAAAGTTCCTTAAACTGTATATACCATTCTATGGGAAAGCCATCCAGTCCCGGTGTTTTATTTCTAGTAAAGGACTGTATGGCTTCCCCAATCTCCTCCTCTGTTAGAGGATTGTCAAGGAGTGAGGGCTGTTCTTCTTGGAGCCTTGGTAGCGATATGTCAGCCAGGTAATCATCTAACTCTACAATAGTATAATGGGCTTTGGTAGCATATAACGAAGAGTAGAATTTTCCAAAAGCATCCACTATCTCCCCACTCTGTTCCACCACTATACCTACTATATTCTTAATTCTTGGAATACTGCAGGGTTGATAATCAGGCCTAGATAAATAAGCTAGTAGTCGGCTATTTTTGTCTTCTGTCGCTGGTTTTGATACAGCAATTTCTTCTGAGTGCGCTCTAAAAGGACTAAATCCAGGTCTCTGGATCTATGTTTCCAAGTGTTATGTGTCGCTGGGGTAGGGGCTGTGGAATATGCGGCCTCTGCTGCCCTGAGATCCTTCTCCGCGTCTTTTAGTTTGGACTGGGATGCCTTGCGGGCCTGCCCAATTGCCGTCGCAAAGATGCCACGCGTGGTGGCCTTGAAGGCATCCCAGGTCAATGGGGCAGAGACATTCTGACGGTTACTCAACCAATATGCTTTCATTTCTACTGTGCTTTGATCTACCACCATTTGATCTGCTAGCCACAACAGGCTCAGTCGCCACATGCGGTATGAGGTGGGGGGGCCCAAGGCAAGATCCACCACTAAAGGGGAGTGGTCAGACACCGCCCTAGGGAGATATTTGGCCTCAACCACCCTGTTCAACAGCTCAGATGAAACCAGACACAAATCAATCCGGGACAGAGTACCGTGCATTTCAGACTGACACGAGTACTCCCTCCCGTCCGCATGCTTCCACCTCCAGGTCTCCACCAGGTCAAATTGGGTTAAAAAAGAGCATAGGGGTGTGGGGGGCAATGTGGAACACTTGAATCTGTCTATAGAATTATCGAGTACTGTGTTAAAGTCCCCTGCTATCAGCAGAGGGCCTTCTGCTATTGCCAAAAGCGAACTCATTACCCGTTCGAAAAACAATTTAGTGAAGGGTGGCGGGACTATAGACTTGTAACCGTATAGGGCTTACCCCATAATTCAAGTACCACAATAACAAAACACCCGTTAGGGTCAGTTTTAATATGTTTTATGGTGACAGGTGCTGATTTTGCTATAAGGATAGACGTGCCTCTGGCATAAGTGGAGTAAGTAGAGTGTATAGCATAGGCAATTTTTGCTCTCTTTAGAGCCATTACCCTTGACCCCTGAAGGTGGGTTTCCTGGAGGAGGATCACGTGTGGATTGTGTCTTGCCAAATATTCAAACATCAATGACCTTTTGACCTTGGAGTTAAGCCCCCTAACATTCCATGAAACTACACGGAGTTTAGACATGCGTATAAACAATTTATGACTGTTTGAGCCCATTTCTCACCGCTCGCCAGAACCCAGCCCCGGACGAGGTCCAGCGAGCCCTGAGAAATAGACCAAAATATAAACATCTCTAATATTTTAATCATCAATCCATGAATCTCAGTTTTGGATTGCAAAAACTGTAGGACCAAAAAAGCGTTATAAAAGTATGCATACACAATTGAATACCAGTGTCGTTTGTAGATGACTATGGCGTTAAAGAAAAACCCCTTAAAAGATTCCCCAACAAATTTTCCCTCCCTAACCCTCCTGGCTCCCATCCCCCAACATATGAGAGCTTTATTCCCATAACCAAACCTATTTGGCAGGAGGGCCATGGCTAAGACCCCTAACCAATTAGTCTCGGGAGACGTGTAAAAGTCCACAACTCTGGGTCTCCATCCGCATTTATCTGCACAAAATAAAGAATGTGTGGTATCTCTTGGCCTGAAAAATCATGGTGACAAAAAATGATGATAATAATAATAATAATAAAAGAAGAAAGGGAGAAACAGAGAGGATGACAAGGTACTGATTGGCATCCAAGGATAGCACGGGAGGTGTCTTCCACTTCAGAGAAATTCAGGATGTAAAGTCCCGTATTGGCTGTATGTAGATCGGGGTGACTCTTCTACTTCAGGGGATGCAGGATATAAAGTCCCATATCAGCTGCGTGTAGGTGGGGATAGATGAAGTAGAGGGGGCAAAATGAACAAAACAAAAACACGGCCCCTCCAGGTCTCCTCATTTTCATGCTTCTCCTATCCACCGGCAATGGGGTATAGTGAAGGTGGCTTGGTGGGCTTCATGCAGGGTAAGGCACTACCGGGGAGGAGATCTTCTATCCTGGTTTCTGCGATTCGGATGTCCCAAGGTGTCCACCCATTGTGATGCCTCCTTGGGATCCGTAAAAAAGTAGGCCTTGCCCTGGTAGATGATTCGCAAACGTGCAGGATATTACATGCCATATGGAAGGTGAAGCTCCCGTAACCTGCGTTTAATTGCCAGGAAAGTGGCTCTCTGCTTCTGCGTAGCTACAGAGAAATCTGGGAAAATGGTGATGCCATTGCCATTAAAGGAAACTTTGCCCCTCTCTCTAGCCACTCTAAGAATAGCCTCTCTGTCTCGGAAGTGTAGCAGCTTTATAATCATGGCACGTGGCGGGGACCCAGGTGGTAGAGGGCGCATGGGGATTCTGTGCGCCCTTTCTATGGCGAACATTGGTGAAAAGGTGTTGGCCCCAAACTCATTCAACAGCCATCTTTCCATGAATGTTTCTGGTATTTTACCCTCAGCACCCTTTGGGAACCCCAAAAAGCGCAGGTTGTTTCTCCTTAAGCGGTCTTCCATATCAGTGATCTTATCTGTAGTGTACTCATGAGCCTGCCGCAGTTCCCTCATAGAGCTCTGCAAGGGACGTGTCTCATCCTCCATGTCACTAATACGTTGGTCAGCATTAGTCACTCTATGGCGGATATTGTGGACATCCTGTTTCAAAAAGGATAATTCTGTCTTGATAGTGTCCATTTGTGTGGTGAGAGATGCATGGCTGTGCTGGATGGCTGCCATAATCTGGGCTAGGGACGGCTCTGCAGGGCCTGCATCATCCCTGTCTGCTCTGGGGGATTGAGGATCATGTCCCTCCACAGGGGAGAACAAGAGAGGGTCTTCTGGGCTTAAGGTAGGGGGGATCTCTGTGACTCACCCTTCCCCTTGAGCTGCTTCCAGGGTGTGGATGTGGAGGCTGCTTGTCGCTGTGTAATCCCCTCATGCTGATCGGCGCCATTTTGCTGAGGCCTGCATGGCGGTAACGGCGGCTCGATTCCCGGGGCCTCCTCCATCGGTGGTCCGTATTTGACCATCCCCCGATGGTCACAGTGCTCTCTGGGTGCTGTGGGGGTATATGAGACCCTCGGATATCGGCCTGGATAGCAGGATCCGGGCAGGATGTGTACGGTGTGGACGGAGCTCAGGCTGAGCACGTCCTCACATCCCAGGTGCTGGCCACGCCCCCCTTTCCCATCAACTCTGACCAGTTTCCCTGTCCCTGCTGAAGAAAAGCATCCCCACAATATGATGCTGCCACCACCATGTTTCACAGTGGGGATGGTGTGTTCAGGGTGATATGCAGTGTTAGTTTTTCTCCACACATAGCGTTTTGCTTTTAGGCCAAAAGGTTCAATTTTGGTCTCATCTGACCAAAGCACCTTCTTCCACATGTTTACTGTGTCCCCTACATAGCTTCTTGCAGACTGCAAACTGGACTTTTTATGCCTTTCTTTCAACAATAGCTTTCTTCTTGCCACTGTTCCATAAAGGCCAGATTTGTGGAGTGCACAACTAATAGTTGTCCTGTGGACAGATTCTCCCACCTGAGCTGTGGATCTCTGCAGCTCCTCCAGAGTTACCATGGGCCTCTTGGTTGCTTCCTTGATTAATGCTCTCCTTGCCCGGCCTGTCAGTTTAGGTGGTCGGCCATGTCTTGGTAGGTTTGCAGTTGTGCCATACTCTTTCCATTTTTAGATGATGGATTAAACAGTGCTCCGTGAGATGTTCAAAGCTTGGCATACTTTTTTATAACCTAACCCTGCTTTAAACTTCTCCACAACTTTATCCCTGACCTGTCTGGTGTTGTGTGTTCCTTGGACTTCATGATGCAGTTTGTTCACTAAGGTTCTCTAACAAACCTCTGAGGGTTTCACAGAACAGCTGTATTCATACTGAGAATAAATTACACACAGGTGGACTCAATTTACTAATTAGGTGACTTCTGAAGACATATGGTTCCACTAGATTTTACTGGTAGTTAGGGGTATCAGAGTAAAGGGGGCTGAATACAAATGCATGCCTCACTTTTCTGGAAATTTATTTGTAAAACATTTTGAAAATCATTTATAATTTTCTTTCCACTTCACAATTATGTGCCACTTTGTGTTGGTCTATCACATAAATTCCCCCAAAAATATATTCACGTTTTTGGTTGTAACATAATAAAATGTGGAAAATTTCAAGGGGTATGAATACTTTTTCAAGGCACTGTACATGACAGTTTCATAGCACAGACACCACCGACTATGGTACTGGTGTTCCTCTTTAGAGTTGGTCCTAATTACAGCCAGTTTCCTCATTTTAGAACTGGTGGTCATTCTTTAGGAATTGGTCACTGTCATAGCAACGGGTTCTTAAAATGGCGATAGTGAGAACTACCTGAATTTGCAACAGAAATCGGTAATGTTACCGACACCGACACAAATACTTACCTGAATTTTGCGCAAGTAGTTCTTAAGGAAAATACTGCCAGAAATGTGTCATTAGGGCTATTTTGAATCCCCCAGTATCGGTCTCAAAAATATGATATAAAATTAATTTGGGTACAGTGTTGCATAACAGTAATTGTCAAATTATCACAGTGCCGAAAACTGAAAAATGGGCAGATAATAAAGGGGGTGATAATGCGATCAGTGACAGCAAAGGAGGGTCCACCACCCGGGATAGAAGGGGTTGCTCCTTACCAGATGGCCATGACCCCCCACTACAGAGGGTCACAGCAAGCAGATAAGATTGTAACACAGAGATATCTATCAGCATCCACCAGGGGTCGCCTCACCGTCAGTCACTCCAGCACAGCCAATGGCAGGGATACACCATAGAATGAAAGGGAGCTCACATAGTGTAAAACCATCGAGAATTTATTTAAAATCAAATAACAAATGAACACTTACAAAACGTCTGTAGATAAAAAGCCTTAAGTCCGGTTCCTTGGCCACAGGAGCACGGACAAACCCATCCTACTGGAATACAACACTGTTTGGGGGTGACGTCAGCGCGTCGTCTGGCTCCGCCCTACGCGTTTCGTGACATCATCACGTCTTCCAGGGGCACAGGCGGCGCACTGCGTCACCTCCTTAAATAATCCTAGAATAAAACCAAGCCTCACTTTGGATTGCTGTGCGCTGTGAGTCACCCAGGACGCCTCAGAGACTTCCGCCATCCGGATGCACTTCACAGCGCAAGCCATCGACAAGGGCTGTGCTGTTCTAACGGTCTATAAAGACCGATACTTATATTTAAACAAGAGTCACATCTAAATGACAAATCCATAAGCAGGCAATGTATGCGCACACAACACACTTAATAAATGTACATAGCCAGGTGTAGAGCGCATGGAACAAATAAACTCTTTCTGCATAGAATAATAATAGTACGTTGGTAATGTGTGACTAGAAAGATGGATGGTGATCTGACCCATTTAAACTCGAGAACTCGAAATTTGTTCAACAAACTAAAAACAAACTAATAAGAGGCGGTTTAGGAATATAAATAACTGTATTCCGCCGCCTATCTAGAAACAAACTTATTTCAGAAACCGGAAATCAAATAAATGGTGGATGGTAGTCTCCAGCCCACATTCCACATAGGTGCAACAGCGCCATCTATTGATTGGATCCCAAACCATACTCAGAGAACCAAACCTTTATTTAGCAACACTAATGTTGCCTTTAAAGTTATGGCAATGTCTGATGTATAGGTTGGTGCTGTGGAGGAGAAAGGGGTTCTGGGGGACTTATATCCTTTAATGATGCCATAAAAACATGACAAAAAATTTCACCCCGCTGGGTGTAAGTGTTACAGAAACCTGAAGTGAAATATTTCATCGATTGTGGTCTCCATCTGATTGTCGCCACCACTACCTAATAGCGCCACATAGTGGCTAAATTTAAAATTGCCAATAATTCTCATGTAATGGTTCAAATCACCATACAATCTCCATCATGCTTAAAGCAACATCCAATATATATTTTGGGGATCACAGAATTAACGAAACCCAAAAATGTGAAGAAATAAATGTGAAATTAAGAGATAAAGATATAAATGAATATAAAGGAATATAAATAAATATAAAGGAAAAGATGAGAACTGAGTTAAACTAATATGAACCAGCCGAAAATTGGAAAGAAAGACCAGTGAAATCTGTCAGTGCCCCACGGGTGGTCCAAAGCATAAGGACATATAAATATGACATATGCTTTGGCGCTGCGGATACAGACAACTAAATGCACTAGGAGTTGTTAATAAATGCATTTACATCTATATCTACATTTAACCCGAAAGGGGCATAAGTTCTTAATCTGTAAATCCAGGACATTTCGCATTTGGAGATTTCCCTCACGAGCGAACTCCCTCTCCAATGTGGTTTGTATTTGTCGATCCCAACATACAAAGTATTGGAGGGGTCCCTACCATGGACTTCATCGAAATGTCTCGACACAGGGTGCTTATCAAAGCCCCTGCGGATGTTGTTAATATGTTCGGTCAGTCTGATCTTAAGAGCCCTCTTGGTCCTGCCCACATATTGTAATCCGCAGGGGCATTGTATAAGGTAAACAACCCCCTCGGATGTACATGTTATAAATGGTTTAACCTGATATGCCCGTGAGGTACTGGTGGACGTAAACTGACAGATTTTCCTTCCCCCACAACTGTTAAGGGAGCAAACCTGGCAGTTCCGGCATTTATAATACCCCATGAGATCATGGAAAAAAGATCTGTTGGTAATGGGTGGATCCTGTACTGTGGGAGCAATTCTGTTCCCCAATGTGGACGCACCTTTAAAGACAACACGAGGGTTTTTGGGTAAAACTGAACTGAGGACTGGGTCCGTAGTCAAGATGTGCCAATGTTTCTTTATTAAACCCTTAATCTGGCGATGCTGGGTGGAGAATGTGGTGATAAAAGGTAAATTGAAATCACCATTAGCCACCTGGCGTTGGCCTGTTCCCAATAATAGGGATCTATCTTTATCTCTTACTACAGCCAACGATCTTGATAGTGCAGCTTGGTCATAACCCTTCTCGATGAACCTCTCAGTTAAAATGGTTGCCTGGTTGTTGAAGGTCTCAATTTCGGTGCAGTTACGTCGAAGACGTGTGTACTGCCCCAAAGGGACCGCTCTCAACCATGGTTCGTAATGACAGCTATCCAGGGGGATAAATGAGTTTTATCAGTTGCCTTGAAATGAGTGGACGTCACCAGTTTATCTCCATGGACCCTTATCTTAAGGTCAAGGAAACTGATCTCCACTAGGCTGGTTTCAAAACTCAATTTAATTCCCCTGTCATTCTCGTTAAGAAAGGCCATGAACTCTACAAGTTCTGCTTCGCTGCCATCCCATAGGAGGAGGACGTCGTCAATATACCTGGCCCACACATGACCACCTGTGGTCTTTCCCAGGCCTTGACGACGTCCTCCTCCCACTTGGCCATAAATAAATTGGCCAAGCTGGGGGCATACTTCGCCCCCATAGCCACACCCCTATCTTGGCGAAAAAACTGTTGGTCAAACCAAAAATAGTTATGGCTCGCGGCGTAGTTGAGAAGCTCCATGATGAAATTCTTTTGGGGTGGAACAAGACCGGAGTCCCTAGTTAGGTACATGTCCACTGCCTCTAGTCCTAAATCGTGGGGTATAATGGTATAGAGTGAGGTCACGTCTGCTGTGACCAACCGTGTACCTGGCTTCCATACAATATGAGACAGCATGTTTAATACTTGTGTGGTGTCCTTCACAAAGGATGGAATTTTTTGGACCAGGGGTTGCAAAAAGTGGTCTATATACTTGCCCACCCGGGACGTGATCGAATCAATACCACTGACAATCGGCCGTCCCGGGGGGCAAGTGAGACTCTTATGGACTTTGGGGAGATAGTAAGTTGCCGGAGTGCGAGGAGCCTTCGGCACCAAGAAGAATTTCTCCTTCTTGTCAAGGATCCCCTGGCGGTATCCCCTGTCCACAATCACCTCCAGTTCTTTTTTATATTTGACCACAGGATCCCTAGTGAGGGGAGTGTACGTGTCCAGGTCATCCACGATACGGTGCATCTCCTTCAGATAGTCACTCCGATCGAGGATAACTATCCCCCCGCCTTTATCTGCGGGGCGGATGACCAGAGATTTGTTGTTACATAGAGACTCCAGACCTGATTCTAGATTCTTACACATTTTTATTTTGTTAACCTTGATCTGTTCCAAGTCCCTTAATAAAACTTCTTTAAATGTTTTAATAGCTGGAGCCAAGGAGCCTGGGGGATTGAAGAGTGAGGCATTGGCAAGGCCAGAGTGTCTAAAACCGGAGCCATCACCAACAACACTAGTAACTGGATTGTTTAACATATACCTTTTAATATTGATTTTGCGTATATATTTGTGTATGTCCATATATGTTTGAAATTTGCTCAGGCTCCTCGGCGGAGCGAACTTCAAACCCTTATCCAATAACTGTAGTTCAGAATCAGTCAACCAAAAAGAAGGCGACCATAGGGACTGGTGTGTTCAATTTAAGTAAACAAACACTGACTGATTCTGAACTACAGTTATTGGATAAGGGTTTGAAGTTCGCTCCGCCGAGGAGCCTGAGCAAATTTCAAACATATATGGACATACACAAATATATACGCAAAATCAATATTAAAAGGTATATGTTAAACAATCCAGTTACTAGTGTTGTTGGTGATGGCTCCGGTTTTAGACACTCTGGCCTTGCCAATGCCTCACTCTTCAATCCCCCAGGCTCCTTGGCTCCAGCTATTAAAACATTTAAAGAAGTTTTATTAAGGGACTTGGAACAGATCAAGGTTAACAAAATAAAAATGTGTAAGAATCTAGAATCATGTCTGGAGTCTCTATGTAACAACAAATCTCTGGTCATCCGCCCCGCAGATAAAGGCGGGGGGATAGTTATCCTCGATCGGAGTGACTATCTGAAGGAGATGCACCGTATCGTGGATGACCTGGACACGTACACTCCCCTCACTAGGGATCCTGTGGTCAAATATAAAAAAGAACTGGAGGTGATTGTGGACAGGGGATACCGCCAGGGGATCCTCGACAAGAAGGAGAAATTCTTCTTGATGCCGAAGGCTCCTCGCACTCCGGCAATCTACTATCTCCCCAAAGTCCATAAGAGTCTCACTTGCCCCCCGGGACGGCCGATTGTCAGTGGTATTGATTCGATCACGTCCCGGGTGGGAAAGTATATAGACCACTTTTTGCAACCCCTGGTCCAAAAAATTCCATCCTTTGTGAAGGACACCACACAAGTATTAAACATGCTGTCTCATATTGTATGGAAGCCAGGTACACGGTTGGTCACAGCAGACGTGACCTCACTCTATACCATTATACCCCACGATTTAGGACTAGAGGCAGTGGACATGTACCTAACTAGGGACTCCGGTCTTGTTCCACCCCAAAAGAATTTCATCATGGAGCTTCTCAACTACGCCGCAAGCCATAACTATTTTTGGTTTGACCAACAGTTTTTTCGCCAAGATAGGGGTGTGGCTATGGGGGCGAAGTATGCCCCCAGCTTGGCCAATTTATTTATGGCCAAGTGGGAGGAGGACGTCGTCAAGGCCTGGGAAAGACCACAGGTGGTCATGTGGGCCAGGTATATTGACGACGTCCTCCTCCTATGGGATGGCAGCGAAGCAGAACTTGTAGAGTTCATGGCCTTTCTTAACGAGAATGACAGGGGAATTAAATTGAGTTTTGAAACCAGCCTAGTGGAGATCAGTTTCCTTGACCTTAAGATAAGGGTCCATGGAGATAAACTGGTGACGTCCACTCATTTCAAGGCAAGTGATAAAAACTAATTTATCCCCCTGGATAGCTGTCATTACGAACCATGGTTGAGAGCGGTCCCTTTGGGGCAGTACACACGTCTTCGACGTAACTGCACCGAAATTGAGACCTTCAACAACCAGGCAACCATTTTAACTGAGAGGTTCATCGAGAAGGGTTATGACCAAGCTGCACTATCAAGATCGTTGGCTGTAGTAAGAGATAAAGATAGATCCCTATTATTGGGAACAGGCCAACGCCAGGTGGCTAATGGTGATTTCAATTTACCTTTTATCACCACATTCTCCACCCAGCATCGCCAGATTAAGGGTTTAATAAAGAAACATTGGCACATCTTGACTACGGACCCAGTCCTCAGTTCAGTTTTACCCAAAAACCCTTGTGTTGTCTTTAAAGGTGCGTCCACATTGGGGAACAGAATTGCTCCCACAGTACAGGATCCACCCATTACCAACAGATCTTTTTTTCATGATCTCATGGGGTATTATAAATGCCGGAACTGCCAGGTTTGCTCCCTTAACAGTTGTGGGGGAAGGAAAATCTGTCAGTTCACGTCCACCAGTACCTCACGGGCATATCAGGTTAAACCATTTATAACATGTACATCCGAGGGGGTTGTTTACCTTATACATTGCCCCTGCGGATTACAATATGTGGGCAGGACCAAGAGAACTCTTAAGATCAGACTGACCGAACATATTAACAACATCCGCAGGGGCTTTGATAAGCACCCTGTGTCGAGACATTTCGATGAAGTCCATGGTAGGGACCCCTCCAATACTTTGTATGTTGGGATCGACAAATACAAACCACATTGGAGAGGGAGTTCGCTCGTGAGGGAAATCTCCAAATGCGAAATGTCCTGGATTTACAGATTAAGAACTTATGCCCCTTTCGGGTTAAATGTAGATATAGATGTAAATGCATTTATTAACAACTCCTAGTGCATTTAGTTGTCTGTATCCGCAGCGCCAAAGCATATGTCATATTTATATGTCCTTATGCTTTGGACCACCCGTGGGGCACTGACAGATTTCACTGGTCTTTCTTTCCAATTTTCGGCTGGTTCATATTAGTTTAACTCAGTTCTCATTTTTTCCTTTATATTTATTTATATTCCTTTATATTCATTTATATCTTTATCTCTTAATTTCACATTTATTTCTTCACATTTTTGGGTTTCGTTAATTCTGTGATCCCCAAAATATATATTGGATGTTGCTTTAACCACTTGACGACCGCCTCACGCCGATGTACGTCGGCAAAGTGGCACGGACAGGCAAAATCACGTACAGGGTACGTGATTTGCCTTCCGCGGGTGGGGGGTCCGATCGGACCCCCCCCCGGTGCCCGAGGCGGTCGTCGTTTGTCCAGCGGCGATCGGTGATGAGGGGGAGACCATCCGTTCGTGGCCCCCCCCTCGCGATCGCCGCCGGCCAATGAGAACACTCCTTTGCTGCTGTATGCTAAACAGCAGCAAAGGAAGTGATGTCATCTCCCCTCGGGTCGGTATTTTCCGTTCCGGCCCGAGGAGAGACGACAAGTATGTGAGTGCACAAACACTACACACACAGTAGAACATGCCAGGCACACAAATCACCCCGATCCCCCCCCCGATCGCCCCCCGATCCCCCCCCAATCACCCCCCCCCCCCCTGTCACAAACTGACACCAGCAGTTTTTTTTTTTTTTTTTTGTTTTTTTTTCTGATTACTGCATAGTGTCAGTTTGTGACAGTTACTGTGTTGGGACAGTGTATATTACCCCCCTTTAGGTCTAGGGTACCCCCCTAACCCCCCCTAATAAAGTTTTAACCCCTTGATCACCCCCTGTCACCAGTGTCGCTAAGCGATCATTTTTCTGATCGCTGTATTAGTGTCGCTGGTGACGCTAGTTAGTGAGGTAAATATTTAGGTTCGCCGTCAGCGTTTTATAGCGTCAGGGACCCCCATATACTACCTAATAAATGTTTTAACCCCTTGATTGCCCCCTAGTTAACCCTTTCACCACTGATCACCGTATAACCGTTACGGTTGACGCTGGTTAGTTCGTTTATTTTTTATAGTGTCAGGGCACCCGCCGTTTATTACCGAATAAAGGTTTAGCCCCCCGATCGCCCGGCGGTGATATGCGTCGCCCCAGGCAGCGTCAAATTAGCGCCAGTACCGCTAACACCCACGCACGCAGCATGCGCCTCCCTTAGTGGTATAGTATCTGAACGGATCAATATCTGATCCGATCAGATCTATACTAGCGTCCCCAGCAGTTTAGGGTTCCCAAAAACGCAGTGTTAGCGGGATCAGCCCAGATACCCGCTAGCACCTGCGTTTTGTCCCTCCGCCCGGCCCACCCAAGTGCAGTATCGATCGATCACTGTCACTTACAAGGCACTAAACGCATAACTGCAGCGTTCGCAGAGTCAGGCCTGATCCCTGCGATCGCTAACAGTTTTTTTTGTAGCGTTTTGGTGAACTGGCAAGCACCAGCCCCAGGCAGCGTCAGGTTAGCGCCAGTACCGCTAACACCCACGCACGCACCATACACCTCCCTTAGTGGTATAGTATCTGAACGGATCAATATCTGATCCGATCAGATCTATACTAGCGTCCCCAGCAGTTTAGGGTTCCCAAAAACGCAGTGTTAGCGGAATCAGCCCAGATACCTGCTAGCACCTGCGTTTTGCCCCTCCGCCCGGCCCAGCCCAGCCCACCCAAGTGCAGTATCGATCGATCACTGACACTTACAAAACACTAAACGCATAACTGCAGCGTTCGCAGAGTCAGGCCTGATCCCTGCGATCGCTAACAGTTTTTTTTGTAGCGTTTTGGTGAACTGGCAAGCACCAGCCCCAGGCAGCGTCAGATTAGCGCCAGTACCGCTAACACCCAGGCTTGCACCGTACACCTCCCTTAGTGGTATAGTATCTGATCGCATCAATATCTGATCCGATCAGATCTATACTAGCGTCACCAGCAGTTTAGGGTTCCCAAAAACGCAGTGTTAGCGGGATCAGCCCAGATACCTGCTAGCACCTGCGTTTTGCCCCTCCGCCCAGCCCAGCCCAGCCCACCCAAGTGCGGTATCGATCGATCACTGTCACTTACAAAACACTAAACGCATAACTGCAGCGTTCGCAGAGTCAGGCCTGATCCCTGCGATCGCTAACAGTTTTTTGGTAGTGTTTTGGTGAACTGGCAAGCGCCAGCGGCCTAGTACACCCCGGTCGTAGTCAAACCAGCACTGCAGTAACACTTGGTGACGTGGCGAGTCCCATAAGTGCAGTTCAAGCTGGTGAGGTGGCAAGCACAAGTAGTGTCCCGCCGCCACCAAAAAGACAAACACAGGCCCGTCGTGCCCATAGTGCCCTTCCTGCTGCATTCGCCAATCCTAATTGGGAACCCACCGCTTCTGCAGCGCCCGTACTTCCCCCATTCACATCCCCAACCAAATGCAGGCGGCTGCATGAGAGGCATTTTTATGTCCTCCCGAGTACCCCTACCCAACGAACCCCCCAAAAAAGATGTCGTGTCTGCAGCAAGCGCGGATATAGACGTGACACCCACTATTATTGTCCCTCCTGTCCTGACAATCCTGGTCTTTGCATTGGTGAATGTTTTGAACGCTACCATGCACTAGTTGAGTATTAGCGTAGGGTACAGCATTGCACAGACTAGGCACACTTTCACAGGGTCTCCCAAGATGCCATCGCATTTTGAGAGACCCGAACCTGGAACCGGTTACCGTTATAAAAGTTAGTTACAAAAAAAGTGTAAAAAAAAAAAAAATATGAAATAAAAAAAAATAGTTGTTGTTTTATTGTTCTCTCTCTCTCTATTCTCTCTCTCTATTGTTCTGCTCTTTTTTACTGTATTCTATTCTGCAATGTTTTATTGTTATTGTTATTGTTATTGATTGTTATTGTTATTGTTATTGTTATTATGTTTTATCATGTTTGTTTTTCAGGTGTGTAATTATTTACACTTTACTGTGCTTTATTGTTAACCATTGTTAACCATTTTTTTGTCTTCAGGTACGCCATTCACGACTTTGAGTGGTTATACCAGAATGATGCCTGCAGGTTTAGGTATCATCTTGGTATCATTCTTTTCAGCCAGCGGTCGGCTTTCATGTAAAAGCAATCCTAGCGGCTAATTAGCCTCTAGACTGCTTTTACAAGCCGTGGGAGGGAATGCCCCCCCCCCCCACCGTCTTCCGTGTTTTTCTCTGGCTCTCCTGTCTCAACAGGGAACCTGAGAATGCAGCCGGTGATTCAGCCAGCTGACCATAGAGCTGATCAGAGACCAGAGTGGCTCCAAACATCTCTATGGCCTAAGAAACCGGAAGCTACGAGTATTTCATGACTTAGATTTCGCCGGATGTAAATAGCGCCATTGGGAAATTGGGGAAGCATTTTATCACACCGATCTTGGTGTGGTCATTTGCTTTGAGGGCAGAGGAGAGATCTAGGGTCTAATAGACCACAATTTTTTCAAAAAAGAGTACCTGTCACTACCTATTGCTATCATAGGGGATATTTACATTCCCCGAGATAACAATAAAAATGATTAAAAAAAAAAATATGAAAGGAACAGTTTAAAAGTAAGATTAAAAAAGCAAAAAAATAATAAAGAAAAAAAAAAAAAAAAAAAAAAGCACCCCTGTCCCCCCCTGCTCTCGCGCTAAGGCGAACGCAAGCGGCGGTCTGTCGTCAAACGTAAACAGCAATTGCACCATGCATGTGAGGTATCACCGCGAAGGCCAGATCGAGTGCAGTAATTTTTCCAGTAGACCTCCTCTGTAAATCTAAAGTGGTAACCTGTAAAGGCTTTTGAAGGCTTTTAAACATGTATTTATTTTGTTGCCACTGCACGTTTGTGCGCAATTTTAAAGCATGTCATGTTTGGTATCCATGTACTCGGCCTGAGATCATCTTTTTTATTTCATCAAACATTTGGGCAATATAGCGTGTTTTAGTGCATTAAAATTAAAAAAAGTGTGTTTTTTCCCCAAAAAATGCGTTTGAAAAATCGCTGCGCAATTACTGTGTGAAAAAAAAAAATGAAACACCCACCATTTTAATCTGTAGGGCATTTGCTTTAAAAAAATATATAATGTTTGGGGGTTCAAAGTAATTTTTTTGCAAAAAAAAAAAACTTTTTCATGTAAACAATAAGTGTCAGAAAGGGCTTTGTCTTCAAGTGGTTAGAAGAGTGGGTGATGTGTGACATAAGCTTCTAAATGTTGTGCATAAAATGCCAGGACAGTTCAAAACCCCCCCAAATGACCCCATTTTGGAAAGTAGACACCCCAAGCTATTTGCTGAGAGGCATGTCGAGTCCATGGAATATTTTATATTGCGACACAAGTTGCGGGAAAGAGACAAATTTTTTTTTTTTTTTTTGCACAAAGTTGTCACTAAATGATATATTGCTCAAACATGCCATGGAAATATATGAAATTACACCCCAAAATACATTCTGCTGCTTCTCCTGAGTACAGGGATACCACATGTGTGAGACTTTTTGGGAGCCTAGCCGCGTACGGGACCCCGAAAACCAAGCACCGCCTTCAGGCTTTCTAAGGGCGTGAATTTTTGATTTCACTCTTCACTGCCTATCACAGTTTCGGAGGCCATGGAATGCCCAGGTGGCACAAAACCCCCCCAAATGACCCCATTTTGGAAAGTAGACACCCCAAGCTATTTGCTGAGAGGTATAGTGAGTATTTTGCAGACCTCACTTTTTGTCACAAAGTTTTGAAAATTGAAAAAAGAAAAAAAAAAATGTTTTTTCTTGTCTTTCTTCATTTTCAAAAACAAATGAGAGCTGCAAAATACTCACCATGCCTTTCAGCAAATAGCTTGGGGTGTCTACTTTCCAAAATGGGGTCATTTGGGGGGGTTTTGTGCCACCTGGGCATTCCATGGCCTCCGAAACTGTGATAGGCAGTAAAGAGTGAAATCAAAAATTTTCACCCTTAGAAATCCTGAAGGCAGTGATTGGTTTTTGGGGTCCAGTACGCGGCTAGGCTCCCAAAAAGTCCCACACATGTGGTATCCCCATACTCAGGAGAAGCAGCTAAATGTATTTTGGGGTGCAATTCCACATATGCCCATGGCCTGTGTGAGCAATATATCATTTAGTGACAACTTTATGAAAAAAAAAAAAAAAAAAAAAAAAAAGTGTCACTTTCCCGCAACTTGTGTCAAAATATAAAATATTCCATGGACTCAATATGCCTCTCAGCAAATAGCTTGGGGTGTCTACTTTCCAAAATGGGGTCATTTTGGGGGGTTTTGTGCCACCTGGGCATTCCATGGCCTCCGAAACTGTGATAGGCAGTGAAGAGTGAAAGCAAAAATTTACACCCTTAGAAATCCTGAAGGCGGTGATTGGTTTTCGGGGCCCCGTACGCGGCTAGGCTCCCAAAAAGTCCCACACATGTGGTATCCCCATACTCAGGAGAAGCAGCTAAATGTATTTTGGGGTGCAATTCCACATAGGCCCATGGCCTGTGTGAGCAATATATCATTTAGTGACGACTTTTTGTAAATATTTTTTTTTTTTTTTTTTTTTGTCATTTTTCAATCACTTGGGACAAAAAAAATAAATATTCAATGGGTTCAACATGCCTCTCAGCAATTTCCTTGGGGTGTCTACTTTCCAAAATGGGGTCATTTGGGGGGGTTTT
Organism: Lithobates clamitans; assembly: GCA_037952925.1. Taxonomy (NCBI): domain Eukaryota; kingdom Metazoa; phylum Chordata; class Amphibia; order Anura; family Ranidae; genus Lithobates; species Lithobates clamitans. The sequence goes on along the minus strand of JBBGZY010000351.1, from coordinate 53,250 downwards.
GTACTGCCCTGCCATTTTAGCACCTCAAGAAATGACATAGGCAGTCATAAACTAAAAGCTGTGTAAATTCCAGAAAATGTACCCTAGTTTGTAGACGCTATAACTTTTGCGCAAACCAATAAATATACACTTATTGACATTTTTTTTACCAAAGACATGTGGCCGAATACATTTTGGCCTAAATGTATGACTAAAATTTAGTTTATTGGATTTTTTTTATAACAAAAAGTAGAAAATATCATTTTTTTTCAAAATTTTCGGTCTTTTTCCGTTTATAGCGCAAAAAATAAAAACCGCAGAGGTGATCAAATACCATCAAAAGAAAGCTCTATTTGTGGGAAGAAAAGGACGCAAATTTCGTTTGGGTACAGCATTGCATGACCGCGCAATTAGCAGTTAAAGCGACGCAGTGCCAAATTGGAAAAAGACCTCTGGTCCTTAGGTAGCATAATGGTCCGGGGCTCAAGTGGTTAAGCATGATGGAGATTGTATGGTGATTTGAACCATTACATGAGAATTATTGGCAATTTTAAATTTAGCCACTATGTGGCGCTATTGAGTAGTGGTGGGGACAATCAGACGGAGACCACAATCGATGAAATATTTCACTTCCGGTTTCTGTAACACTTACACCCAGCGGGGTGAAATTTTTTGTCATGTTTTTATGGCATCATTAAAGGATATAAGTCCCCCAGAACCCCTTTCTCCTCCACAGCACCAACCTATACATCAGACATTGCCATAACTTTGAAGGCAACATTAGTGTTGCTAAATAAAGGTTTGGTTCTCTGAGTATGGTTTGGGATCCAATCAATAGATGGCGCTGTTGCACCTATGTGGAATGTGGGCTGGAGACTACCATCCACCATTTATTTGATTTCCGGTTTCTGAAATAAGTTTGTTTCTAGATAGGCGGCGGAATACAGTTATTTATATTCCTAAACCGCCTCTTATTAGTTTGTTTTTAGTTTGTTGAACAAATTTCGCCAGTTCTCGAGTTTAAATGGGTCAGATCACCATCCATCTTTCTAGTCACACATTACCAACGTACTATTATTATTCTATGCAGAAAGAGTTTATTTGTTCCATGCGCTCTACACCTGGCTATGTACATTTATTAAGTGTGTTGTGTGTGCATACATTGCCTGCTTATGGATTTGTCATTTAGATGTGACTCTTGTTTAAATATAAGTATCGGTCCTTATAGACCGTTAGAACAGCACAGCCCTTGTCGATGGCTTGCGCTGTGAAGTGCATCCGGATGCCGGAAGTCTCTGAGGCGTCCTGGGTGACTCACAGCGCACAGCAATCCAAAGTGAGGCTTGGTTTTATTCTAGGATTATTTAAGGAGGTGACGCAGTGCGCCGCCTGTGCCCCTGGAAGACGTGATGATGTCACGAAACGCGTAGGGCGGAGCCAGACGACGCGCTGACGTCACCCCCAAACAGTGTTGTATTCCAGTAGGACGGGTTTGTCCGTGCTCCTGTGGCCAAGGAACCGGACTTAAGGCTTTTTATCTACAGACGTTTTGTAAGTGTTCATTTGTTATTTGATTTTAAATAAATTCTCGATGGTTTTACACTATGTGAGCTCCCTTTCATTCTATGGTGTATCCCTGCCATTGGCTGTGCTGGAGTGACTGACGGTGAGGCGACCCCTGGTGGATGCTGATAGATATCTCTGTGTTACAATCTTATCTGCTTGCTGTGACCCTCTGTAGTGGGGGGTCATGGCCATCTGGTAAGGAGCAACCCCTTCTATCCCGGGTGGTGGACCCTCCTTTGCTGTCACTGATCGCATTATTACTTGGACTTTTGTTTTTGCACCTTTTGGGCGAATTGGAGTTCTTTACATACTATATCGAGCTCCTACTGTATTGGGACATTATGGTGGATTTTCATTAACTGTTATTCACATTCAATTTTTCTACTTTTGCACTTAATATTATATATATCTTTTTTATGTTATTTTGCACATGCATTAGCGCAATTCTTTTTACTTTTTATGTTTTCTCACAATTGATGTTTATTGTCAGGATTGCAGCTTTTCAACGATTCATTGTTTATTTTGGTCTATAGCGCAGTTTTACCTTCTTTTTTTCAATAAAGGGGGTGAAACACGCCAGTCCTGAAATGGTTAAACATTACTGGCTTGTTGTGTGTATTTTACATCTGCACAGAGTTTAGCTTCAAAGTGGATGCGAACCCAATTACTAAGATTTCATGTAATTTCAAAAGCCATTTTTAATCTTCTCATATCTACAGCTTTTATTTAAATAACACCTCCTACTCCTGTCATAAAAGTCCTGGTTCAGGCACTGCTGGTCATATAGTGACAACACTAGTGATGCTGCATTGTCATCCTGTCACATGAGCTTCTGATAGAAATTACAAGGGGCGCTTCAACACGGAATATGAAGGCACAGACCACCGTTGTCACCATAAGGAATATGAATCTGTGTTAGGGGCCTTGGGTTGTAAGCTCCTTGAGGGTAGGGACTGATGTGAATGTACAATGTAAATGTAAAGCGCGGCGTAAATTGACAGCGCTATATAAGTACCTAAGATAAAATAATAAGGAAAGCCACCCTGTATAATGCTGTCATCCCTGGTACATACATATAGAAATAAAGTGGCTGCAAAGAGGCTTCAGAAGATCAGCATCACTGAGATGCAGCAAGGATGAAAAAAGGTGAAAACAAATATTTTTTAAAAAAAATTCCATTTATTAAGGATGCACTGGGGCTGATTTACTAAAACTGGGGGGTGCAAAATCTGGTGTAGCTGTGCAGGGTAGCCAATCAGCTTCTAACTTCAGCTTGTTCAATTAGGTTTTGACAATATAACATGGAAGTTGATTCGTTTCTATGCAGAGCTGCACCAGATTTTGCACTCTCCACTTTTAATAAATCAACCCCACTGTGCTTTAGCAAACTAAATTTCATTGTTAGGGAGAATGTCATTGACTTAAATGCGATGTTATATTTTTTTAATGTTAAATTGAGCAGCTTGATGTAAATAATCCTACCAGTATATAATAGTGTTTTAATGTATGTCCAACCATATTTTCTCATGACATAAACTGATTCTACTGTATTATTTGCAGTGCCACAAAATAGTTGTGCTTTCCTGGTCCTTCTCACATTACAAGTCCATGACTTGTTGAAAACAATGCTCTCCCTGTGTGGCTGATATCCTAATCCACAGTTAAGGGTTATATGGGCTGCCATTGCTGAACTAGCCTGATTAAAATGCCGGTTTCCTGGCTGTCATGTCGATGATTTGGCTTCAGTCAGTAACTAGGAACAGATATAGATATCAGGATCTCTGACTTTTCTCCAGTTGTAATTTCCTGCATGCTTGTTCCAGGTCAGAGATTCAGAAATCAGCACTTTGAAAATGATCACCAGTGTCAGTCCCCATAATATTCTCATGGCTGGTGTACTTTAATCAGCAAATAAAACTACTGATCCACTAAGAGCGCCATCTAATGACAGATCTACACATTTATCTACATATAATAAAATAACAAACACATGACAGAGCAAAGCATACACTGACAAAAACCCATAATATATGCCCACCAAGCACATACTGTACATTATCTCTAATGACCAAATTGGCATTGAAAAGGAAAGAAAATAAAGAAAGTCTTACTCAGATTTCTGTACACGGTGGTATTACATTCACACTCTCCTAATGAGTTACAAACTTCATCTGTAGCACATTCCGGGTCACAGGAAGGAGAAGCTGAAGAAGACAAAACAGAAAAATATCTTATAAATGACAAATCCTAAATGGTCAGACTCAGAAAGTTCACTCTGAACTGATATGAAAATACTTACTTGAGCAACAGGACTGCTTTTTATTGTAGAATAGGCCATCTGGACAGCATAACGCAGGGCAATCAATACCTGGAGTTGGGACACAGGTCGTAATTTGATCACTACATGAACATCCATTGTCAGAAGTACAGCTCCCAGAACACGAGGTACAAAATGTCAGAGCCGCGTACGTAGCTGGGAAGAGAAGAAGAAAGAAGATGTCAGAAGCCAGGACTTTTTGCAGTTAGTCAATTTTCAGATCAAGTCACATGACTAAAAAACATCTGCAATAATTTTAGAACTGCAAAAAATATTTGTAAAACTGGCCAGAAACAATTGAAAACAGTAAAAAACAAAAAAAACAAAAAACAAAAAAAGAATACAACTTCTAATCAAAATGTGTTTCATTCCCTTGGTGACAGCAATGACTTTATAGTCCTAATGTAAAATGCTTATTTACTTTGAGAATGAAAGGAAAAGGGGGAAAAACAGCCTAGGATCACCTCAGGTTGAAAAAATGCAGGAAGGTTTCTGATTGGCCCCCTGTTTGCTGCAGGGGTCATGTGACCACTGTATCTGGGCAGTTTAGGGGGATCTGTGAGGAGAATTTCAGATAAAAAGGGTGTTCCGAGCCCCAGATTTCAGTCGCCTCAGTAGCAGCAAGCTGTGGTGTTCCCTCCCTTCCTCAGTCGCGGCTATTTTATTATGTGGCAGTGTCGCCTTATTTAAGGAGGACAGTTTACATATTTTAAAATGTTTTATACATTTATTAATTAAAGTGTTGATATTATTTGAAGCAAATGTTTGAGTTATGGGGGGATTCCCCTCTTCTTTTGATGATACAGCTCGAGTTGTAGTGGCTAAACTGTTTACGTGTTTTTAAATGGAAATAAAAGTCTATTTTATATATTAAAGCCAATAATAATAAAGGCCGTGGCCATAATTTTATCCAAAGGTAGTGTGAGTGTGTTTATTGTTTATCTAAATTCCTGCTGTCTGCTATCCGATGCTCCCAGCTGAAAACTAGAAATGTGCAACTGTGTGTGCTCCTAGTTCTCAGACCTGTTGTCAGGAAGAAAAATTGTTCCTAGAGTTATTGTCCAGTAAACTGATACACACCAACGCTGCTAAACTTGGTCTGGGCACCTAAGCCTAAAAAAAAATGGTTATAACGGGGGTTAGCAGGCATTTGAGATCCAAAAACTAACTACACAAAACAGTGATAAATATATATATATAAACCATTACTTTTAGGTGCCCAAAACATTGTGCAGAGCAGACACTTTGGTGTGGAGAACAGAGAAGTGAGAATGAATCTTAAAGGCTAAAGTTCACCATTTTCTTTTTCTAAATTCCAGCCCCCTATGCACCAATATAGCATTCATGTACTTTTTTTGCAAAAATATTAAAGTTTTCCATAAAATCTACAGACACGTACCTTACTGTCCTCCATCCATGATTCCAAACATATCTATTGCTTCTGTCTTACCTCCTTACAGACTTTAGGTCATGACACAGGAAGAAGTTGACAAGCTGACCCTTATTAGCACACACCCTGCATAGGGCAGCCCATCCACCTAAATGGGCTTCCCTACACACAGCAATCGCCCCAAAGAAGCTTCAGAACTTTTTTTAAGAGCGGAGCTTGGTGCGTTTTTTACTGCAATTTTTGGTGCAGTGCATTTCTGAAATGCAAGGAAACGCATAGATATGAATGGAGCCTCATTGTTCTTGTGTTATCGCACCAATTTCACTTTCAGGCCCCATTCTCATCTAGCATAGTGGGAGTGAACGTTTTGTGGCTCGTTTTTCCTGTGACATGCATAGGGCAGCCCATTGATTTAAATGGGCTGTGCTATATGTGGCTTATGGGACATGTTGGCGTTTTGTGGGCTGCGTGTGTGCAGCATTTGCCACTCGTTTTCTCACATGGCAAAATGTGTGTTTGCTTCTGTGTTTGGTGTGCCGTTACCAATTAATGAAGAAAGAGAAAGAGAGGGCGCACCGACCTAGTGCATTACCACTGGTAAAACTTTAATGAAGTGTAAAACAGCAAAATATATACTCACAAACGAGCATGGATAACAGGCAAGGACAATGTTACAGGTATGCAGTTCTGAACATTGACAGATCAGGGCCTGACGTCCAGCGGATACAGCGATGGCTGACGCGTTTCAGGGGAGAACCCCCTTCCTCAGAGCCTTAGCGGGCAATGGCTGCTCACATGTATGGTCTCCTCTATATATGTGTGCGTGTATATCCGAACATCCCAATCACCACCAACACCCACCCACACTAGTCACGCCCACCTACACTAGTTCCACCCCCTACACCCCTCTACATTATGAGGCACTTCCTGAACTACACCCAGTCACCACCATGTGCAGCACCATGGAGTTTAGAACCAGTAACCCCATACATGCATGGCCAGTGATTAAATAAAATTAATTTAATGAATAATCGTAATCCTAATGGACTGGTATACACGCACACATATATAGAGGAGACCATACATGTGAGCAGCCATTGCCCGCTAAGGCTCTGAGGAAGGGGGTTCTCCCCTGAAACGCGTCAGCCATCGTTGTATCCGCTGGACGTCAGGCCCTGATCTATCAATGTTCAGAACTGCATACCTGTAACATTGTCCTTGCCTGTTATCCATGCTCGTTTGTGAGTATATATTTTGCTGTTTTACACTTCATTAAAGTTTTACCAGTGGTAATGCACTAGGTCGGTGCGCCCTCTCTTTCTCTTTCTTCTTCAGCTTGTGACTACCCAATTATTCTAAGGAGGGCTGCAAGACGGCAGATACTACTGAATGTATTCGGTCACTCCACACATTGAGGAACTAGACACCTGAGCGCAGGAGAGTTTTCTATTGTGGTTACCAATTAATGGCACTGAAAGGGCAACTAGTAATTTTAGGTGTAAAAAGGTGGCCATACACTATACAATCTGATTGTACAATCTTCTTTAGATTTACCAAATTGATATAATAGGAGGAAACACCTTTCTAGCCAATCACTCTGTATCCAATCAGGCAGGCCCTTGCACTACATAATTGATGGCGGATCCAAAGGAGATTGTACAATCAGATTGTATAGTGTATGGCCACCTTTATACACCTAAAATTACTAGTTGCGCTTTCAGTGCCATTAACTGTTAACAACACACCAAACACAGAAGCAAAAGCAAACACACATTTTGGCATGCTAAAGTGGAGGTCTGACCACCGCTGCAAAAATTAAAAGCCAGCAGCTACACATACTGCAGCGGCTGACTTTTAATAGGACACTTACCTGTCCTGGAGTCCAGCGATGTCGGCACCGCAGCTGATGTTTCCATCGGCTGTCGGGTGCATGCCGCCTCCATTGTGAGAAAGGGAACCCAGCAGTGTAGCCTTACGGCTTCACGCCGGCAACCCTACTGCGCATGTGCGAGGCTCCGCTCCTCTCTCCTACTGGCCCGGCGGCCGGGGAAGGAGGGGGGAGGAGAAGGGAGCCCCAACGATTACGCAAATACCCACGGCTAAGGCGCCCGGAAGTGAGGACAGGATACCTGTGAAAGACAAATGTGGCACCGAAGGGTGAAGGAGTAAAACGAGCAGAAGTTCCACTTTAAAAAATGAATGGCAAATGCTGCAAAATGTACAGTAAAAAACACGCAACCCACAAACTGCCAACATGTCCCATAAGCCACATATAGCACAACCCTTGGAAATCAGCAGGCTGCCCTGTACGTGTCACAGGAAAAACGAGACACAAAACGTTCGCTCCCAATATGCTAGATGTGAATGGGGCCTGAAAGTGAAATTGGTGCGATAACACAAGAGCAATGAGGCTCCATTCATATCTGTGCGTTTCCTTGCATTTCAGAAATGCGCTGCACCAAAAGTCGCAGTAAAAAACGCACCAAGCTCCACTCTAAAAAATAGTTCTGATGCTTCTTTTGGGCGATTGCTGTGTGTAGGGCAGCCCATTCAGGTGGATGAGCTGTCTTATGTGTGATGAGTGAAAATGCTCCAAAACACCTCCCCACCTCGCTAAAAAGCTAAAAAAAAAATAAACGCATTTGGGAATGCGAGTTCCCGCTATGCAGAGATTTGAACAGGGCTTGACAGCTGAGTGTTTCTGTCCACTCCCTTCAATGTACTTGTATAAAGATGGCCATACACTATGCAATCTGATTGTGTATTTAGTGAGAAGGGTGATCACTGATTGATTGCATTTAATTTAAAAATTGTGCAGCTGGGAGTGAGAGGGTGGATGATGCAGGGTGTGTGCTAATAAGGGTCAGCTTGTCAACTCCTTCCTGTGTCATGACCTAAAGTCTGTAAGGACGTAAGACAGAAGCAATAGATATGTTTGGAATCATGGATGGAGGACAGTAAGGTACGTGTCTGTAGATTTTATGGAAAGCTTTGACATTTTTGCAAAAAAAGTACATGAATGCTATATTGGTGCATAGGGGAGCTGGAATTTAGAAAAAAAAAGTGAACTTAGCCTTTAAAGTGGAACTTCACCTAAAAAGGGAAGTTCCACTTTTTGTCGTCCCCCCCCCCCCCTTTTTTACTGTTATTTTTAAAAAATTTTTTAGAGAGCAGGTACCTAGTTTTGACAGGTACCTGCTTCCACTTCTACTGGAACTGCCTAAGCAATCCCAGCAGAAGTTATATACACCCCCTCCCCCCACAACCTCCTGGGACACATAACAGATCCCGGGAGCAGGTCGTCCATTCACAAAGTGCAGCGTGTATGTGCAGTGGGGAACTGATAAGCTGCAAAGAGTCACAGCCGGCTTCCTACAGTAAACATGCCGGCAATAGGGTCCCGAAGACCCGGCCTTCAATTTAGGCCCAATGCACACTGGATGTTTTTGGACATTTTTACAGCTGCTGTTTTTGGCTTTAGACGTTTTTTTGTACAGTCAATGCACACATAGGCTGTTTTTGGCTGAGGTGTTTTTTGGGTGAAAAAAAAATCCAAAACTAGCGGGTTCCAAGCGGAGTTCTTCAGCTGTAAAAACACTCAAAATATGGTTCACCAACGCTTTTGATCCCATAAAAAAGAAAAACAGGTAAAAGCGCTAATGCTAAACGCTAAAAACTTTATTGCAAAAACGTTGAAAAACTCACTGCAAAGCTACTGACGTTTTTATAACGTTATTATAATGTCCCGTGTGCATTAGGCCTAAAAGTCAGTAGCTACAGCATTTGTAGCTGCTGAATTTTCAATTTTTTTCAGACTGAAGAACCTCTTTAAAGCAGTTACACCCAAAAATGGAACTTCCGCTTTAAGGGAAGGTGACCCCCTGACATGCCACGTTTGGCATGTCATTTTTTTGGAGGGGGAGCGGAAACCCTCTTTTTAGAGGGTTCCAGCTCCCACTTCCTCCCAGGGCTCCGCGGCGCTGAAAGGGAGATCACCTCTCCCCCCTCCCTCTCGGCAATCATCTGGGACACGTGACAGGTCCCAGATGATTTCCGGCCAGTCATAGCGTGCAGCGTGGCTCGTGCATGCGCAGTGCATGCCTGGCTGTGAAGCTATAGCTGGGCGCCCACAGTGACAATGCCGATGCCGCAGAGAGGAGGGGGAGACGAGCGGGGCTTCGTTCCCCCGCATCGCTGGGCCCTGGGACAGGTGATTATTAAAAGTCAGCAGCTGCAGTATTTGTAACTGCTGACTTTTATTTATTTTTTTATTGGAACTCCGCTTTAAGTTCATACCACTGTCTATTTTACATAGATAGCTTTTTTTTTTTAAATTTTGGATGCACATACTGTATCATTTTGGGTGAAAAGAAACATAAGAACCTGATATTAAGCCCTGGTTTACATTGCAGCAATTTGTCGGCTATTGCCGGCAATGGCAGCGCCAGAATCGGTGCATCACCGCACCAATTCCCAAAAGTAGTTTCTGTACTATTTTTTGCGACTTCGGGGTGCGATTTCAATAGAAATCTGTGCAAAAACCCACACAGATGTCTCTGAAATCGCCCCCAAAGTCGGGACTGACATTTGGGAATGGAATTGTGCAAGTTCATGGAGACAACTCCTTGTCTCCATGAACTCTGGCTCAAAAGGGACACCTTAGTTACTTTACTAAAACTAGAGAGTGCAAAATCTGGTGCAGCTGTGCATGGTGGCCAATCAGCTTCTAAGGCTGGCCATACACTATACAATTTTCTTGTTCAATTTTCTTTAGATTTACCTTCAACTATGTAGTGCAAGGGCCTGCCTGACAGCATACACATGGAAAGTGTTTAGGTTTGACCTCATATTATATGTTTTTGGTAAATCTAAAGGAAAATTGAATAAGAAAATTGTATAATGTATGGCCAGTCTAACTTCAGATTCTTCAATTAAGCTTTGACAAAAAACCTGGAAGCTGATTTTTAATGCAGAACTGCACCAGATTTTGCACTCTCCGGTTTTAATAAATCAACCCCATTGTGTCAGCTGTTTCAAAGGCTGGCCATACATGGTTCATTTTTTTTATTCAACCAGCAGGCTGAAGGAAAAAAACTAAAATACTCCTCCATCCACACAAAGGGGTGGATGGGGCAGTCCTCCCTTCTGGAACATTGTGTTCTTACAGCAGCACCCGCCACTGTCAGAGTACACTGATCTGCACCTAATTGGCTGTAGCAGCTGATCAATAGATTTCCAATGTGTCCTTTAACAGTTAAATTAAAGTGGTTGTAAACCCTTACAGACCACTTTAACCTACAGGTAAGCCTAGATTAAGGCTTACCTGTAGGTGCAAGAAATATCTCCTTAAGCTACACGGTTAAGGAGATATTTTCCTAAAAACGAGCATCGATGTCTACTGCGCAGGCGCGCCGTAGCCAGCGGCGCAGGCGCACTGAGCATGCCATTAGTGAAGGCAATCATGCTGTCACTGATGGCTCCCACGCGCATGCGCCGGAGTGACGTCATCGCTATTCCAGTCAGTCACAGCGCCGGAGCAGCGATACCCGGAAGTCACTCCGGGTATCATGGCGGTGAAGGAAGACGTGAACGAGGGTTGCTTCGGGGGTTTCGATCTCAGGTAAGTAATTCATAATGAGCTAGTATGCTCTGCAAACTAGCTCATTATGCCTTTGTTCTGCAGGGTGTTTTTTTTGACAGGGTTTACTTCCTCTTTAATTATGTCACTGTGGCTACCAAGGACATAAGGAAGGTTTACTATGCCTCATCCCTATGAAGTATGAGAGAGAGATAAAGACCACTGAGAGTGGGACTTTATGGGCACTGTATCAGAAACAAAAAAACATGTGTAGCAGGTATCTCTCCAGGCTGACTGAATCCACGAGGGAGAGAGAGCTGCCTGCTAGCAGCTGCGTGGGCTTCCCCCCCTTCCTCTCCTCTCACACACAGACACAATGAACTGTTTTCTATTCGAAGAGACTGAAAGCCAATCTTCAGCAAACAGCGGCACAGAACTGTGGAATATGAAGTCCCAACACAAGGCAGCCTGACAGACTGTGTGAGGGTGCAGGACTGCAAATGTCAGGCTGCACTGCAGAGAGTCGAGAGGATTGTGGGAGAGACTATAAAAAGCACAGGGCGGACCAGGCCGAGAGGCCTTGTTTCCTGGATCCCATCGGCAGAGTAACCCTCTGTTGCTGTGTGAGGGGATTGTAGCATACCAAGGGGCACACAGTCTGCAGCTCCAGCCTAGAGAAACAGAACCCACATGCTTCCAGAAGGACGCTCTGCAGTAGCGCAGAATGTCACAGGATCGGCCGATTCAACGGGTCAGAGACTGAAAGCCATTGCGACACATCTGCAGCCAGGAGAATCGGTTGATCGCTCTTTGGAGGACTGCTGAATGCCTACAGGATTGGTGAGGGGGCTTTGCCCAGGAATCTTATTGCCTTCCATAAAACACCACACCTGAATACTGTGCACAGACACCTATTATCCGGATCATGTAGGGGAGTGCTATATCACAGCACCAGCTATTTTACATTCCTTCTCATTACCCTGTTACATTGAGGGTCCCTTGTCCACAGAGCTCCTACATGCCGGTGAAAAGAACAAATGCAAATCTTTGCTCCTAGAACATTATTGTTGTTGCTCTTAAAGGGGACACACCACTGGTGTTTGTATTACTTCATTGTGTGTGTATTGGAGGTACTATAGGCCAATCTGGGGTTCCCCTTTAGCCATAGTATTCTACATCAATAACTTGTTTGTGGAGTCCATTTATTCTGTGTATGTTGTTATTATTCTTTTATTGTTGCATAATGTTATTGACTGTTTTGAGAACTGTTTCAACCAAGTCCTGGCTACTTATACAGGATTTGGCTGACTAATATTACTTTAAACTTTTCTCTGGTCCAAGTAAACTTGAGAGAGCAGAACTGAGTTTGTATGTTATTACTGGGTTATTCCATTAATCACATTGTTAGGTGTGCCAGAGGGGCTGGGACAGTTCTTTGGTTTTGAGAGGCTGAGTAATGGACTGAACAAACAAAAGCAGCTCCTTCGGGGGTTTCGCTATACATGTATAAAAGGTAAACATAGTAATTTATTGAAAATAGTTAAAAACCAAGTGAAAACATCAACAGTAATCACCCAAACTGCTGTGTGAGCATACCCAGCCCCTAATCCAGGTAGGGAGCCTCCTATGTGGCAAATATGCAACTTAATCAACAATGTCACCAAATGTCAGTAGAAAGCAGGGGGCTATGAGGGGTGCGTAGCTTCACACTAGATGAACAAAGAGGTGCTCAACCTGTTTCACGTTGACAATTAACGCTTCTTCAGGAGCATAAAGGGTTAATTACAATTTCAAACCCTGTTCAAAAACAAGCACAAACAGAGTTTTAATAAAAATTTCACAAAAATACTAACATATTGTATTCAAAATCAGTAAACCTGAATACTTACAAGCAACATATGTGGATCACGGAGAGCAAGGAACAGGGCCAGTGGCAAATATGGCCCCCCATGGGTAGGTAGATATGGGGGTACACCTAGGTAGGTAGCGTATAGATTAGGTGTATTACTCAACATATACACACATATATAACACATATTAAGCCTAGAGTATACATATACTCTCTGCACTACATAATGGAACCCATAATTGTATAAAACACCTACAGCAAGAGGTTGTTTTATGTCAATTTTCGGGGTATATTTGAAGCCTGCGTGACTTTCAGCATAGTCCTGGTCATCCCAGTTGGATTGTCTCAGAAGAGTGCATATACTGTCTATATTACTGATTGTATGCAGCCTCTATCCCACATGCAGTATCACAACTTCTTCCTAATGCAATTAGGGTGAAAGCACAAACATAGCCTTCTCTTTGGGATTCCTAAGGTGCCTAGACAAGGGATACACAGACACACACTTCAAGTTGTAGAGAACCCCCCAGGGAGAAAGGGGCACAAAAGTACTATGTTATATTAACCAGGGTGAAACTTACATGATCTTCTGGGTGTAGTTAGTACTACTCCTCGTCTGTAAGCTGCTGACCCACAACTGGAGATGATCAGCGGGTCTAAATGAGATCCTGCTGGTCATCTCCCTCTATAATGTTTCACCTCCCTCTGTAAAGTGCATTCCAACTGCCACACCAGGTGCGTGCAATAAGCTCGCCACCTGGCGTGAAAGGGCCCGGCCGACGGTGCACACCCACACAGGCGGCCGCGCATGTGCAATGCATCTTGTGCATTTTTTAGGGTGTTTCCCTCAAATCTTTGTTTGTCTAGTGTATGGATTCTGACCAAATCCTTTTGGGCTGGAGCACCCCCCATTATTGCCTCTTATTAGTGTCCATCTGTGTTATAAGAGGAGTCCTTTAATTCTCCCTTTTAGAGAAGTGTATGCTCCCATGGTTCAGAGAAACAGGATCTTCCATTCTATGGATAGCGTAGGAGCCACTAGTTCGGGGTACTTTGTCGCAGTAAGTGGGCTTAGCACTATATGACCATATAGTGTGACCAAACCCCCGTATTTTTTGAATATGTTCAGGTGTTTTTAACTAGCCTTGCAGGAGAAATGTTATTTTTGTATGTGTGTGCTGTAATCTTTTTTTCTGTGCAATGCAAATGGCACGGTCCGACCATTGCAGCGATGCAATCTCCAGAGCTAAGGGAAGAGGAGCACCCCCTGGTGGCATCTGGAGGTGCTGCACCGCAAACCATAGCAGGACATGACTGAGTCTAGCCCCGCCGGTAAACAAGAGCGGCGTCTTTAGCCACATATCTACCCCCCCAAAAAAAACTAAATAAGGGGGAGAATGATGGGAGAACCAACCAGCCACTCAGTAGTCCCAATACTCCTCCATGGTCCACACTATTATGAACAACAGCTAGAGTGATGGATAGCTAACAAATTAGGGAAAAAACACATTAGAGGAATGGTTTATAGGAACAGACTTCATTTAAGCCAGGCGGCTGGGTAGCATTGAGTCTCTCTATCCAGAGTGTCTCCCTCTGGAGGATTTTTTTGTCCCAATCACCCCCTCTTAGGTCTTTGGGGACCCTTTGGAGGGCTATAAATGTAACCAGCGAGGTGTCAAAGCCACGGTACAAGTCACGATGTCTACTGACATCAAGCGGTAAAATGATCACACCAGTCAGTAGACATTTTGACTTGTACCATGGCTTTGACACCTCGCTGGTTACATTTATAGCCCTCGAAAGGGTCCCCAAAGACCCAAGAGGGGGTGATTGGGACAAAAAAATCCTCCAGAGGGAGGATTATAGACAGCATATGCACTCTTCTGGGACAATCCAACTGGGATGACCGGGACTACATTGAAAGTCAGTCAGGCTTCCAATATACCCTGCAAAACTACATAAAACAACTTCTTGCTGTAAGTGTTATATATACAATTAAATTATGGGTTTCATTATGTAGTGCAGAGAGTATATGTATACTCTAGGTTATATATGTGTATATATAAAATAAAAATTGATTCACCACAAACTCGCCCCAAGTGAACTCAAAATAGCAGCGCTAAAGTAATCCCTAATCATAAAGTAACATATAGTGAAGAGTGATAAGACAATCAATCAACCAATGATATAACTATATCATAACATCTCTCCTCCCCATTAATGTGCATAAAGTGATATGATCAAAAATTCACAAAAAATAGTGCGCAAAACAATTTAAGTGAATGACATAACTGTGCACACAGAATATGATGTATAAAATATATATATATATATATATATATATATATATATATATATATATATATATATATATATATATATATATATATATATGTGAATTAGGGTTGTCCCGATACCACTTTTTTAGGACCGAGTACAAGTACCGATACTTTTTTTAAAGTACTCGCCGATACCGAATACCGATACTTTTTTTTATGTCACGTGACAGTGTTTTTTTTTTTTTTTTTTAACAGTGCTGTTTTTTTTTTTTTTGGGGGGGGGGGGGGGGGGTGAACGGTGTATTTGTGTGTGTGTTTTTTTTTTTTAATTTACAATTTTTATTTTTTACAATAATTTTTTTTTATTCTTTATTGCAATATGTGTTTTTTTTTGTTTTTTTTAACAGCCCTGTTGGGGGACTTTGGTGAGATATCAGGGGTCTTAACAGACCTCTGATATCTCCCCCTTGAGGCAGAGAAAGAGACAGAGGATTGAGATTCCCCAGTCCCTTTCTCTGCAGCCTCAGCTGCACTGAAAATGAATGGAGAGAAGACAGCGGCTCCTCTCCATTCATAAACGGACAGATCGTAATCACAGGAGATTACAATGTTTCAGTTATGTGAATAGACAGAGTCAGCTGACTCTGTCCATTCACAAAGGAAGGAGGAGGAGGACGGCGGAACGGAGGGGGACAGAGAAGGAGAGGGGAACGGAGGGGATAGCAGAGAGGCACAACAGAACGGAGGGGGACAGAAAAGGAGAGAGGAACAAAGGGGGGCAGCGGAGGGGCACAGAGAAGGAGAGAGAAACAGAGGGGACAGCGGAGAGGCACAGAGAAGGAGAGAGGAACGGAGGGGGACAGCGGAGGGGGACAGAGGAACGGAGGGGGCATGGAGGAGGATGCAGTGACAGTCAGCGGTGACCAATCACCGCTGTATGTCACTAAAGCAGCTGAAAGCCGCTGGGGGAGAATCTTGTAACTCCCCCATGCGCCGATCACAGCTGTCTTCCAGGTATCGGGGGAAGCATCGGGGGCATTTGCCCGAGTACAAGTACTCGGGCAAATGCTCGGTATCGGTCCCGATACCGATACTAGTATCGGTATCGGGACAACCCTAATGTGAATCAATGTGAATCAATCCACAAAAATATATAAAATATATAAAAAGTGTCCACAAACAATCCAAAATAATTAGTCCAAAAAAATATATATATTCCGTGACGTGATACAGTGCAGATCTTCCACTTAAATGAATCTTCCACCGCACCTCTGTGACTGTGAATCCACTCCCCTTAGGTGAATAAACTCACCAGCTTCTTTTGCCCACACTCTCGTGTCAGGGCCACCAAGCCTTTTTCCCACACAGCAAGGGGAAATGAATGATCTCCAATGGTACACCTTTACATCTCCAGAGTGTGATGCCAAAGAGCTCTCTCCGCATGAAAAAAGAAAATAATCCAATAGTGCAATAACGTACTGATATTTATTAAAAATAACACACTCCTCCACCATTGAACTCACATCTTTAAAATTCACTGCAAGCCCAAAAATAACACAGCACCGCAAGCTGTCACAGCATCAACTCAAATCAGTAAACCAGTGTATGGTGGTCGCGGCGGACCCAGGTACTGTGCTCTCAAACTACCTGTCTCACCCGATCCCTGGTGTTAATAGGACCAACTTCCACACTTGCTCGTATGGCGCTCCCTGTCACAGCGTCCTACGTCACTAGCGTTCGATTGCCGTGTAGCCACGCCCCGACATGTTTCGTCATGACGACTTAATCATGGGATTGGCTACACGGCACGGCAATCATTCTTATATACCCTTAGCTTCCGATCCGAGCGGAAGTTACATTACTGCGCCTGCGCACTCCCAGTGTCCGATCCGAGCGGAGATCGCATTACTGCGCCTGCGCGTTCCCTGTGTCCCCGCTCGCACCATTTAACACTGTTACAATACAGCGGAACATAAAAAATACCTTTGAGCATCGCATTACTACAAACATCAGAACATTTCGTCCTATAATGTTCCTCCCAATATTGTTGCCAACATTAGTGCTATTCTAATTAGGTAATTATCCCCAACATTTTAATAAAAAGCGGGCTAATTCTCCTGTATATAAATTAAAACTACATTAAAAACCCAGGGTAATCCCTCCCTTGAGCGGACGGTTAGATCTAAAAAAATTTCTTTTGTGAAACATGAAAAATAAATAAAAAATAATAATAAATAAACAGTCCATTAATACTATCCTATCATCGAACAGATATATAACGTTAGCCCAGCATATGACTTCTAAGTTCCCTTGAGTCAAATGGATATTTCCCCTCAAAAGGTTATACCTAACCATACCTTCATCTCAAAATATACATGAACCACCACTGCACCATCAACATAATAAATAAATCATAAAATTAAAATAAAATAAAATAAGATAAAATAAAAAAATAATAAAAATAACTATAAAAAAAAATATATAATATATATATATATATATATATATAAAAAAATAAAAAATAAAAAATAAAGAATAAAAAATTAAAATTAAAAAATAAAAAATAAAAATTAAAAAATAAAAAATAAAAAATAATCTAATAATCATTGATGAAGCAGTTAAGGTCCAGTTCTATATTGAGGCCCCCTCGGAAAAAGACACTTGAGCAGGAATATCCATCGGGTCTCACGTGGGCGGATTTTTATACACCTGATTTTTACAATATGTGTATATATGTTGAGTAATACACCTAATCTATATGCTAGGTGTATCCCCATATCTACCTACCCATGGGGGGCCATATTTGCCACTGGCTCTGTTCCTCGCTCTTCGTGATCTACATATGTTGCTTGTAAGTATTTAGGTTTACTGATTTTGAATACAATATGTTAGTATTTTCGTGAAATTGTTATTATTAAAACTCTGTTTGTGCTTGTTTTGAACTGGATTTGAAATTGTAATTAACCCTTTATGCTCCTGAAGAAGCGTTAATTGTCAACGCGAAAAATGTTGAGCACCTCTTTATTCATCTAGTGTGTAGCTACGTACCCCCCATAGCCCCTGATTTTTACCGACATTTGGTGACTTTCTTGACTATGTTGCATATTTGCCAATGTTAATATTTTGGAGGCTCCCTTCCTGGATTAGGGACTGGGTATGCTCACACAGCAGTTTGGGTGATCAATGTGTCCATTAGACTTTTGTTGAATAGGGACAGCCACACACTCATTGATAATCGGCTGGTCCTGCTGAACAGGCCAAATTTTTTTTTTTTTCTTTTTTGCCACCTCAGTGATTCTATTAGAGACTTAATCCACTTTGTCAGTGTCATCCATGTCTCTTCTTTTTTCACATCATTTGTAGCTTTCTATGCAGGTATACAAAACATTTATTTACTTTAACCAATACAAAATTTCTCATACAAATCTTCTTTTCTCTTATTCCCCCATATAACCCCATCCCTTACCCCTCTCCCCTACCCCCTACCCTCTCCCTCCCCCCTACCTCTGTGCACACTTAGTTAATGTCGCTCTCTTTAACCAAATCTGATTCTCAAACCCTCAGTAATACTCCATGATTTTTTAAATTCCTTCCAACTTTGCCAGTTGTTTTCCCCTGCTGTATCGGCTTCCCCTCCGTATCCTCCTTCCTCCATATATTGAATACCTTCCACTGCATCAACCCACTCCCAAATTGATGGGCATTCTGCCTTCAGCCACTTTTTTGGGATGATCTTTTTAGCCGCATTCAGCAGGTGTGGTACTAGGGAATCTTTATACTTTTTGACCTCCCCTCCTATTCCATGGTGTAAAACCAACCAGGGGTCTGCCTTTACTTCTATCTTTGTTATTTCTTTAATGAACCCCAAGATTGTTACCCAGTAACTTTTGATTTCAGGGCAGTCCCACCATATATGGGCCATATTGCCTATTTCTTTACACCCCCTCCAGCATTCCGATGTTTTATCCTTTTGGTATTTACAAGCTTTATCTGGGGTGACATACCAGCCCGTTAAAATTTTATAATTTATTTCAGCAACATTGGTGTCAATCGACGAGCCGTGGGTCAGTTCCAATACTTTCCTTAACCTATTACTATCTATCTGCAATCCTAATTCTTTTTCCCATTTTGTGATGTATGGAGGTACCGCCCTACTACCCATCGTCAATCCCATTTTATAAATTTTAGATATTATGCCTTTAGTACTGTTCGCCAAACATAGCTTTTCCAGCTCTGATAACTCCTCCTCTGACCTTATTGGCTGTGGAAGGCGATTGACAAAATGGCTTAGCTGAAGGTATCTCCAACGGTCTAACACCCATGTTTCTTTGTTGTGCTCTAATTCATGAAATGCAACAATCTTCCCTTCTTTTATTATATCTCTCAATTGTACTTTTTCATTCTTAATCCAACTACCACCAATTTCCTTTTTCCCCGGTGCAAAATAATCGTTTTCCCAAAGTGAAATTAAAAGGGAATTATATGTCTTGTTTACTTGTTTATATACTGTGTCCCATACTCTAAAGACCACCTTTGTCAGTGTGTGTGTGTTACCATCTAATACTCTATAATGTGGGGGATTCCAAATTATGTGTCCTAAGTGTGCCTTACTCAAACTATTTTATATATTCACCCATCTCTTCTGTTTATTCTC
Organism: Lithobates clamitans; assembly: GCA_037952925.1. Taxonomy (NCBI): domain Eukaryota; kingdom Metazoa; phylum Chordata; class Amphibia; order Anura; family Ranidae; genus Lithobates; species Lithobates clamitans. The sequence continues at coordinate 33,638 of JBBGZY010000351.1, read as the reverse complement.
TCTATTCCACTCTATCGCTCTTGACACCAATATTGCCTTATAATAGCCCTGAATGTCGGGCATCGCCAGACCCCCTTTCTTTTTTTCCTGTTTTAAAATATCAAACAACACTCTAGCCCTTCTATTTTTCCAAACTGTCTTAATAATAAATGATTTAAGTTTTCTAAAATAATACTGAGGGATATCCAATGGGAGCATCTGTAGTTTGTAGATGATCTTAGGTAGTAATATCATCTTTATGGCATTTATGCGTCCTACCCTTGAAAATGGTTTACTTATTATCCTTTTACTCTCAGCTTTTATTTCGTCTAGCAGTGGAATGAAATTTACTTTATAGATCTTCTCTAGTGAGTTTGCCAGCTTTATGCCCAGATAGTTTATTTCTTTTTTCCATATAAATTTAAATTCCTTTTTTAGCTTACTTTCCTCCCCCTTACCCAAGTTAATGTTTAAAATTTCTGATTTTGCCGAGTTTATCTTGAAGTTTGACACTTCTCCATACTGTCTCAAGACTTTAAGTATGTTTGGCATTGTAATTCTCGGGTTAGTTATAAAGAGCAGAATATCGTCGGCAAAGGCCGTGACTTTATGCTCCTCTTCCCCAACCCTGAAACCCCCAATATCCCCCCTAATCACCGACAGCAAAGGCTCCAGGGAAAGGACGAAGAGCAAAGGAGACAGGGGTCACCCCTGTCTCGTCCCATTTTTCATTTCGAATACCTCCGAAGGGGAGCCATTGATTCTTATTGAGGCCGTAGGATGGTTATACAAAGCACTTATCCTATTAATCATTTTCGGGCCCACTCCCATATATTTAAGGGTTTGGATCATGAACCCCCAGTCTACTCTGTCGAACGCTTTTTCAGCATCTATAGACAGGAGTAGACCTGGGGGTCCCCTGTCCCTGATGTGCTGCAACAAAAGGAGCGTTCGCACCCCATTATCTCTCCCTTCTCTCTTTGGGGTAAACCCCACTTGATCTGGATGTAACCATTCGCTCATTCTCTCTTTCAACCGATTTGCTAATACTCTGGCATACAATTTTACATCTGTGTTGATCAGTGATATTGGCCTATAGCTCGAACAGATCGTAGCGTTTTTCCCCTCTTTTGGGATAACCGTGATCTCCGCTTTAAGCGCCTCTCTACTTAACTCAAAATCTGTGCGCAACCCATTCATGTATTCGCAAAGTCTAGGGGTTAATATATCTTTAAATTTTTTGTAATAAACATTAGTACTGGACTTTTTCCTGAAGCTGATTCAGTTAATGCTCTATTAATCTCCTCTACCGTTATTTGGCTTTCTAAGTTGTCCTTATCATTCTCAGTAATCTTTGGGGGGTTAGATTTATTTAGAAATTCTACTATCTTCTTTTCCTGTACTCCGTCTTGCCTTGTATTTTTGCCTACTGAATATAGATCCTTATAATATTCTCTAAAGGATTCCCCTATTTCTCTCGTTGTATGAACCATGACTCCTTTGCTATTTTGGATTTTTTCTATATAATTTCTGGCTTTTTTCCTTCTTAGGATTTTAGCTAGTAGTCTACTTCTCTTATTTCTTCCTTGATAACTTTCTTTTGCCACCTTATAGAATGTCTTTTTTGTTTCTATGTCTATACGGTCTTTAAATTCCTCTCTTTTTAGAATTAATTTTTGGTATATTCTCTTGTCTTGGCCCCGTCCTTTCTTATGCTCCTGCTCCAGATTATATGTTTCTACAGTTAATTTTTTAATTTGCTCTTTTGTTTCCCTTTTCCTTCTGGCTCCCATTTTCATTAATATCCCCCTAATGTAAGCCTTGTGGGCCTCCCACAGGGAGGACCCAGAGATCTCTCCTGTATCATTTATTAGAAAATATTGTTTAAGTTCCTGTTCTATTGTCTTTACATTTATTGCGTCTTGTAAAAGATCTTCATCTATTCTCCAGCTTACTGGGGTTCTCTGGGTTTCTGAAACATACATTCCCATCCTAACCGGGGCATGGTCTGACAAGGTAGTAGCCTCTATCTTAGATTCTACTACTGTCTAAGAGCGAATGTTCAGTCCATATATAATCAATCCTAGAGTACGTCCCGTGCACTGGGGAGTAGAACGAGAAATCTTTCTTGTTTGGGTTCATAATCCTCCATATGTCCACCAATTGACAGGAATGTAACTTCCGTTTTAACTTTCTCAACCTCTCGTTCATTGTCCCCAGTGCACGCGACGCACTATCTACCTCCGGTACCATACATAAGTTGAAGTCTCCCATCACAATCAGACCCCCCTCTTTAAACTCCATTAACCTTTCCAGTGTTTTCACCAGGAATCCACTAGCCTCTATGTTCGGTGCATATACATTAGCCAGCGTACACTTCCATCCCTCCAGGGAGCCCTTCAAGAAAATATACCTCCCTTCTGGATCTATTAATCTCTCATCAACCTTAAAATTTACCCCTTTTGCTATTCCTATTGCCACTCCTCTTGCTCTTGTTGTTATTGAATCCCCATTAAACCAGCTTGGAAAAACTTTTGACCATAGCTTAATCTTTGAATAACACGTTAGGTGGGTTTCTTGGAGGAACACAACCTCAGCTTTGTATCTCTCCAATTCCCCCAATATCTTGTATCTCTTCGTGGGCTTGTTAAGGCCCTTTACATTATAAGTCATAAAATTTAACATCCTCATCTCCTCCATGTTTTTTTATGTTGGACCTGCATTATTGAGCTAACCCAAGATTTCTCCTTTTCCCCTTTTTTCTTTTTCTTTCCTCTTTCCCTCTTTCCTTCCTTGTACACAGAGTTCCCCTTCCCCCTCACCCACCCCCCTCCCCCCCGCCACCCATTGGCTCCCCATTCGCCAGGCGCCATGGATACCATGGAGCTAACGAATCTCTTATTGAGGTGAAAGTCCGAGTGTGCCCCTTACCCCGCCCATGCATGATGTTTTAAGCAGAAAGGGGTAGTCCAGTATCCACGGTGTCTCCTCCCCCACCTTCCCCGCCGCTCTCTCCCACCCCCCTGCTCCTCTTCTCCCCCCCCCACCGAGCCCCCCCCTCCCCCCTTTCTTCTCTCTCTCCCCTCTCTCCTCCTCCTCTTCCTTGTACTCCAAATCATTCTTCTATCCAGCCCGGCAGTTCTGGCTCTTTCATATCCAGTCTTTCACAGAAATCCTTCAGTTCTTCAGGGAACCTCAATTTTGCTGATCTTCCATTTTTAAAGCCTATTAGACACGCCGGGAACCCTCAACTATATTTTATATTTAGATCTCTCATCTGGTCTAATAGAGGTTTCAGGAGCCTTCTCCTTGCTAGAGTTTCGGGCGCGAGGTCTGTATACACTTGGATCTCTGACCCTTCAAATTTTAACGGGGGTTTACTTCTCATTTTAGATAGAATTGCCGCTTTATTTTCATAGTATCTGAACCTAATTATTACATCTCTGGTGATCTGAGTTATATAGTCTTCCCACACGATGAATCCTTTCTGTTTTGGGGAATTCCACTACCTCTTCTCCAAGTATTGGTCCTAATATTAAGGAAACCACGTTCCTCAGATCTTCTCCTTTATTTTCTGGGACAAAGCGGAGTCTTATATTCTGTCTTCTTTCTCTGTTTTCCTGATCCTCGATCTTATATAGGATTTCCTTCTGATTTTGTCTGGAAATTTTTATTTGTTCTTTGAGATTCATTATCTCCCTTTATAATTCCTCTGTTTTTTTCTCTGTTGTTTCTACTCTTTCTAGAAGGCTTCCCAGGTCTGCTCTCACCAGGCCTATTTCTGATTTGATTGAGTTCTCAAGCTTTTTAAGCATATCACACAGTTCCTCCTTTGAAAGCACCTGGACACTTGTTCTTCTTTCCTCCACCCGACTTATTTCCATTCCGCTTTCTATTATTGAATTCTCCCTGGACTGGGCCGTCTTGTCCCCAGCTTTATTTGGGGTTCCCCCTTTTCCTTCCATCCTTGATCCTCCCTGAGCCCCTTGCTCCCCACCTCTTGGGCTCGCTCCTTGGGACATAAACTGTTTTATCGTGCTTCCTGCAGTCTTATCCTTAGGGGTTTTAGGTGCTCCCCCTTTTCCTGATTTGGCTGCTGCTTGGTTCATCGCTCCCTTCTTTCTTGGCCCTCCTGTTTGTTTCCCCAGTTTTAAATCTAGCTTTCTCCCTCCTCCTGTGGAATGAGCTTCCTACGGGGGTGCTGGACCAAGTAAGACCTTGTTCTGAGCCCTATTCCAACCTGCCTCTTCTCCTTTCTATCAGCACGAATAACTGGGGGGGTAAAAATTCTGTGACAAATGACCAGATCCCTCCACACACCCGCACCTCTGAGATATCTCAATCCGACTCTCCCAACCTTGAGATCTTCTGTTAGCCCTTCCAGGTCTATATAATTTCACAGTCCTCTTTTCATTTTTATATACAGATCCTTTAGTTTGTAAATTACTTTCAGTTCCTTATTTTAATGAGCCAATACACAGGGTGTAGCTACTTGCTCTTTGTGTTCACCTCCTCTTCACACCCCCTCTCAAATTATACAATGGGTGAACTTCCTTAGTTTCCTCGTTTCCCCCTTGCAAATACAAGCAGGCTATTATTACTCAAATCAGCTTAAAAAATCAGATGTTTCAGTACCTTCAATTACGATCCTCCTTTTTGACTCCTGGTTTCTCAATTAAACCATATACCGGTATTTCACAGAGAGAGAGAGGAGAATAACAAGGCTGTTTCTACATTACCAACTCCTGGACTCAGGGGAGATCTCTCCTGGTTCCTCAGCACTTCAAGAGAGGTGCGGGGGGGGAGGATGCCGTCCAAACCTCCCTTACACGCCATCAGTTCCTTACTTAGCAGCCACACTCCGTGTTCTTAGCTTCCTTCTCTGGTCCGCTCTGCAGCATCATGTGGAGCTCTTTCTCCTCTGCCCCTGTGGGGGTTTTCCTCAGCGACGTGCGGGGATCTTCCTTTCCCCCTCGTAGGTAAGCATAGATCAACTTATGCAGCGGCATCCGAGAGCGCGCACTTCGGGGATCCTAGGAGAGCCCGCTTCAACGGCAGACACTCTCACCTCCCTCCCTCCGTGATGCGCACTACGTCATCACGCCCCTGCATGACACCGAACAGGCCAAATTTTGATCAGTGTAGGGCTAGCATTGATTTATGGCTGTTCAATTTCTAGGATATGAGATTGCTTGATTTGGCTGTCTAAGACCTTGAAGGCCGTTAATTGTTGGATTAAAAATTGGAACTGTGATAAACAATGATTGTTGGGTGAGAATGGGGGTGATCGCTGATGTAAAAGTGTTGTTTTGTTTTCATATTCATGTTTAAGACATTTGGGGAGAAGATGTAGCTATCTAGCAATTCCCAGAGTGGAGGAGCTGCACTTTTTTAGCAGAGAAATTCTATTTGTGTTGAGTATTTGTACTTTAACCCTTTAAGCCGGCCATAGATGGTTTGATGGTCCCTTCTGAACCAGCTGAGACTCAAACCGTTTATGGGAAGTCTGAATGTACCTATCCATCTATTGACTTGAGTACAACCAGCATGTCTGATTCTCCGCATGCGATTATTGTCAGCCACTAGCAATAATCACTGTGTTCTTCCGGCAGGGGGAATTGACTGTGGTTACAGGAAAGAAATTTGCTCCATCTATAGCCTGCCTAGGTGATTGAGTTGATGTATAAGTGCTGATGCTGATTACTACTAACAGTCTGGCTATGAACAGTCAAACATCATCATCTAAAAATCTGTGTCTAATTTGTAATATTTAATCATTTAATGTTAAGTCTTATCATGCAGTTTTCCTGTATTTTTAAAACATGGATCGTACTTACAGTCTGTAGGATCTATGCACTGAGCACCTAGAAATGGGCAAAAAAGAAGGAAGAGTCAAAGGTTGTATTCTAAAGTGATATATACAATAAACTATATATAAATAAGTGTGTGTGTGTTTTTATATATATGTTTATATATATATATTGTAAATTGGTAGCTTATATGCTAACTGTAAAATATTGGAATAAATAACAACTGGCATTGTTTTTTTTTTTTTTGTTTTTGTTTTCCTGTGATCTACATGTAGTCAATCACAGTTCATTTAGAATTGGTATGTAATCTGTGTACAATCTGCCTTTCAGGTCTTTTGCATGTACATAATTCAATAAAATATCTCCCACACTTTGTTCTATATTCTAAAGCCGACCTGCAGGCTGAAAAAAAAACATCTAACAGATTTCTCCATCCACACATGAATGAAGCTCCAGCGGCTGCCATAGTATTTTGACAGCCAGTTCCACCAGCTGTCAAAATATCTGGACAGCAGCTACATCTGTTTGGATGCAGTTTCTGTTCCGCTGGCAATTTTCTGACCAGCTTCTGCAATTTTTCAGTTGAGGGATGTCAGGCAGCTGACAGGGCCAACCACTGATTGGATTTTGCCGCTTTATCGGGAACCAGCTGAAATCTGTGTATGGACAGCTTAAAGTGGAGGTTCAGTCAAACACTAACTATACTTAATTCTAATTCCACCCTCATTCTAAGCCTATTCTGTGTATCCTGTAAAGCAGGGGTTATCAACCCCCGGGCCGTTGCCCACTACCGAGCCATGGCCTGTTTGCAGCTGGGCCGCGAAGGTTGCACTGTCTGACATGCGGTGGCGGAGTGAGCAGAGAGATGACATCATCTCTCACTTCCCACCCGCATCACCGCTGTTCTGCCCTCACAGCGAGGCCGCTACACTGTTAGAGATGAGGCAAGCAAGCAGAGAGATGAGATCATCTCTCACTGCCTGCCTGTATCGACGCTTTTCTGCGCTCACAGCGGGGCTGCTATACTGCTGGCAGTGAGGCTGGGGAGCAGAGAAATTCGATCATCTCTCACCACCCGCATCACTGCTCTTCTGCCCACACAGTGTGGCAGAACACAGCTACACTGCTGGAGGTGAGGCAGGGGAGCAGAGAGAGATGAGATTATCTCTCACTGCCCGCCCGTCACCACTGTTCTCCCTCACTACCCACTACTTATGGCTTGCCTCTGAACTAATGCGCATGCCTGTGCTGCCACCACTGCATTGACAAACTTCATGTGGTGGCAGGTGACAAACCACATCTGGTGGCAGGTAACAATCCACATCTTTTGGCAAGCGACGTGGCAAATGGCAAGCTGCATCTGATTGCAGGCGACGTGGCAAGTGACAATCCGCATCTGGTAGCAGGTGATGTGGCAAGGGACAAAACGCATCTGGTGGCAAGCGACGTTTCAAGTGACAAGCTGCATCTGAAGGCAGGCGAAGTGGCAAGTGACAATCTGCATCTGGTGGCCGGTGACGTGGCAAGTAACAATCCGCATCTGGTGGCAGGCGACAAGGCAAATGGCAAGCTGCATCTGATGGCAGGCGATGTGGCAAGTGAAAATCCGCATCTGGTGGCAGGCAACATGGCAAGTGACAATCTGCATCTGGTGGCAGGAGACGTGGCAAGTGACAATCCGCATCTGGTGGCAGGCAAGGTAGCAAGGGACAAAACGCATCTGGTGGCAAGTCGACGTGGTAAGGGACAAAACGCATCTGGTGGCAAGCGATGTTTCAAGTGATAAGCTGCATCTAAAGGCAGGCAACGTGGCAAGTGACAATCCGCAACTGGTGGCAGACGACGTGGCAAGTGACAATCCACATCTGGTGGCAGGCGATGTGGGAAAGGGCAAAACACATCTGGTGGCAAGGGACAAAACGCATCTGGGGCAGGTGACGTGTTGCAAGTGACAAGCTGCATCTGAAGGCAGGCAAAGTGGCAAGTGACAATCCGCATCTGGGTGCAGGCGACGTGGCAAGTGACAATCTGCATCTGGTGGCAGGCGACATGGCAAGTGACAATCCGCATCTGGTGGCAGGCGACATGGCAAGTGACAATCCGCATCTAGGGGCAGGCAATGTGGCAAGTGACAATCCGCATCTAGGGGCAGGCAACGTGGCAAGTGACAATCCGCACCTGGTGGCAGACGACGTGGCATGTGACACTCTGCATCTGGTGGCAGGTGACAACTTCAGGGTTCCCACTGATTCTGCATTATGGTGAGTTGAAGTATTTCATTCTATATTACAATGTAATAATAGAAATAATGAGCTTCAATCATTTTGACACCATATGACCATGGTGCCGTGATGATTGAGGTGCCAACACCAGCTATTGCCCCGATAAATTGCCCGCGAAAAGCCGCATACACGCCCCGGGCCTTGGCACAATTTTCTTCCACAACACCAGTCCCTGATGCCAAAAAGGTTGGGGAGTACTGCTGTAAAGGATAGATCTGTATACTTACCTTTGCTGATTGGGTCCCAGTGCCAACTTCAGTGAAGAAGAGAGATCGCCCACAACGGCTGCAGAGCCTGGGCGATGACGTCACCCGTCGGCTTACTATGGGGCATCCGTAGTCGGCTGTCCCTCTACACTGAGGCCGGCTTTGGCACCCGATCACGTGACTGCACTGTAGTGCTCTCAGAATAGGTAAGTATTCAGATCTTTTTTTTTTTATAGATTGTATAGGCTTAGAATAAAGGGTGGGGGTAGATTTACAGTAAGTATAGTTAGTGTTTGACTGATCTTCCACTTTCAGCATCTTCTTATGGTTTAAGTGATAGAGCTAAAAAAATCTTAATATTTTCAGTGCTGACCTTGTTCTGAAAGGCAAAAATGAACAAAATAGGAAGAACATCTAAGAAACCTGAAAGATCCAGACTAGTGCTTGTTCACTGGAGGACTAAAACTCCCTTTATACCAAATCATTGAATCATAGTTTATATCATCGTTTATATTAAATATTAAAATGATTCTGTATGAGTGAGGGATATACCGTAACTAAATTATCTGTACAAATAGGGTTAAGCTGTAATTCAAATATAAAATACTAGTTTAGGAATTATTTAGCATTGACTTATAAATTGCAATCTGCAGCAACTTACCTGCATACTCGACAAGAACAGCCAATGCAATAAAAAAGAGTAGCTTCATTTCTGCTGGTATATATGATCCTGAATATAAGCTGAATACCTTATCCGACTAAAGACCAAAAATGCAGAAATCTCACTTACAGCTGACCTTATAGATGAGGGGGTGGGGACAAACAATAAAATAGTCCGAATGATCAGAAATTGCAAAAAGTAATATGATGCCAAAACCCCAGGGCTGTCCTAATTGGCCAAGGCTGACTTACCTTTTTAGCTTGTTTGGTGCTCACTTCCTGTCAGTCAGGTTCTAATTTCACAACAGTCTTCAGTTCATGAGAATGTACACGGCCTGCAATTTTTAACATAGGAATGTGACTGATCAGACCAAGTGTCCCTGTTCACATGTGAAAGAGAGACCTACCTTACCCCCAGGTCATACTTCTAGCATAACCCACACACAACAATGTGCGTCTCTGAAAATTTTCTATATTTTTAACAATGTTACCAAACAATCACAACACATTTTCCTATTATTCTGACTGCAATAACCTGAGTACATAGCTCCCAACTGTCCCTGATTTTGAGGGACTGTCCCTGATTTGGAACAATGTCCCTCTGTCCCTCTTTCCTCCTCATTTGTCCCTCATTTTGGTCAGATCTATATAGTTGTATATAAAATGCAGTTTTTATCTATTAAAAAGTGTTTTTCAGTGCTAAACCTTTCATCTGATTTCTAAATTGCTGCATTTGTAAATTCCAAAAGCCAATATAAAGGAATAGTAGTGGTAAAAAAAAGCACTTGTGGGTTTAACCAATCTTGCTTTTTTGTACAATTTCCCTTTAAGGGGGCGTGGCAAGGGGTGTGTCCTATGCCTGCATACTTTTGCTGATAGGTGTCCCTCATTCACATCTCAAAAAGTTGGGAGGTATGTGAGTGTGAGCGGTTCAATTATATCTAAACCCAAAAAAAATATTATATTGCTGCTTACCAGTTCTTAGTGGTGCTGGCTGCATTGGTTTTCTTTTTTGAGAACATTTTCAGCAGGTACAGAAGATACTTGTTGATCTTGTAGGGCCATTGTAGCTTTCTGTGAGCTGTAAACACAGCACAAACATCCTTATATTCCTTGCGAAACTACTAGTCTCATCAATCCCCTTTATGCTGGAAATGAACAAAGGCTGATGTTTGAAGTCCAGCCTGTGTGACAACCACTATCATAGATACTATGGAGAAACTATTACAGGTGAAACAAGCCTGAAAAATGAAACCAATTACAGCTCTCTCATCTGAGAACTAGTATTTTGCAACACATAAAAACAAATTATACTTTTGGGTTTAGATACTTCATTTAAATATGTATATATTTTTTCCTACTGCTGCTAAATACAGATTAAAGAGGAAGTAAAGTCCCATTTATTGTTTGTACCTACAGGTAAGCCTATAGTAAGGCTTACCTATAGGTACTGTAAATATCTCATAAATGTGCGCCGTTCAAGATAAATTTATAAGATATATATATATATTTACTGTACATGCAGCAGATTAGGTAATCGGCGCATGCGCTCTAAAAAAACGTCCTCCCGTGCCATTTCTTCAGAATCCTGTGCTGTTGCATGCGCGGGAGTGATGTCACGCGGCTCCAGCCCGTCACACAGCCGGAGTCAGCGGACCCGGAAGGAAGACGGCAAAGATGGATGCAGCCTCCAGCAGTGAAGACTAGGTCTTCGTTTGCAGGTAAGTGTAACATAATGTACTAAACGGGGCGTTACAATTCGGAGCGCCAGGGGTTACATCAGTGTATGTACTACAGAGGAAAATGTCTGCTACACAGTTGCTATTAACGGCCATTCTCAAGCAGTAGCAGTGAAGGAGTTCAGTCAGCACACTGGAGAGGGACTAAGTTTGAGGCTTGTGCGAGGACAGGTGAAACTGTTGTCCGTGTGTCTGCTGTGATGCATACTGTCTGCTTTACAGTGGGGTTCATTGATGACGAGCAGTGTCCGGTTGGCAGCAATGAAGGAGTTATTGTGTACCATGGAAAGAGCATGCTGGGAAGGCCAGCAGGACTCGCCGCCGCCAAAGAATCAGCTAGTCTGGAGACACGTGTGAGAAGCAGCAAGATGCAGGATGCTGGAGTGAGCCGGAGCGCTGGGGCTGTTACACGAGGTGACGGAGAACCTGGAGAGCGGAATGACTTGCAGAGCTGATCGCTAACTGACGGGAGTCTGGTTAGTACCCCGCGGAAGTCTGGCGCTGTGCAGCAAGGAGGATATGGAGCACATTGGTCTGGTATGTGGCAGATGCCAGCTTGTGACTGTGAGGCTGCATGCCTGGGGTCAGTGTGGGCATCGCGGAGAGATGCTGCTGATGTTAGAGCCGAGTGGTTGTCAGCCTAGGAACCTGCATGTGACTTGGGAGACAGGATTCACGTCTGAAATGCCAAAGCCTATTGTCGCTACCGTTCCTCTGGGAGATAGACATGCCTTGAGGGCACCACTGGGGCCAGGACCAGTGGTCTACACCCACACCACCATCTGTCAGACCAGGGTGACTTGCATCTCGAAGGTAAAGAGCACCCAGCTGGTCAGGGCTGGGCATCAGCAACAGCATGCCTCGGCTGCAGTCGCAGCAAGTCGTGGTCAGGCTCTTAAAGGGGCAGAGGGGATCCAGAGTCTGCAAGCTCCTCAGGTGAGAAGGGGCCAGGGATCATTATTGTGGGGTTGCCCAGTTTTGAATGCTGTTTTGGGTCCCTAGAGGAAGGGATCGCAGAGTGGGGGTCAGAAGTCAGAACAGAGTTTGACTGTGAGGCTGAAGAGGGAGAGGATTCTCCTTGTTCTGCCCTGCACAATGAGGATGGTGAGCAAGATGCCATCCTAATACGGTGTGCCAAAAAGTTAGGATTCTGCGAGGCTTACACCGACAGAGTTCCTGATCCCCCCCCCCCCACAATTATGCTCGGGCTCCAGCTCAGAATGAAGCATACACTCTGTTAATCAAGAAGGCAGAGACTCCGTATGCTCCACCTGGGAGAGGTGACAAGCAGAAGTTACCAAAGTTATCTTGCTTTCAGAGGCTTGTGCAATGTAAGGCTACCCCTATGCTCCCCAGGAGATCATTGAAGAAATAGAAGTCAAGAGAGTTTCCTGGGGTGAGGAAGCAGTCTGGGACATTATATTCATCCCCAAGCCTTATTGCAACAAGTCCAAGCCCCAGCTTTGGGAGGAGTTCCTGTCAGTCGGAGAAAATTAGAATCTAGGGAGATCCATTTATATTGACCAAGTAGTGGTTAGATGGCCTGAGAAGAAGAATCTGGAGTGGTCCAGCAATGTTTGGGGTCCTGACGGGAAAATGGTCCAGATACCACACCCAGATTTCTACTGTTGAGTCCTGTCTAAGTTGTTAATACCCATTGTAACTGAACTTTTGCTGTTGATAAAGTCTTGTTGAGTTCAAAGGCTACTGTTGCTGGGAACCTCTGAGGAAAAAGGAAAAAAGAAAAGGGAAAGAAGAGTACCAGTTCTTTCATCGCTACTGTGCAGCTGTTGAGGAAAAGAATCACTTGTTTAAAGTTTGCTAATGTTGTTGCCGGGGACAATCCCCCATTCCCAAATTCCCTTTCCCTTCTATCCTTGCAAATTAAAGAAGGGGCATCTGGGATTCGCTCTATCATTTGGGAGAAAGTAACTTCTACTGCAGAGGACTTCTCCTGTTTCATCCTGGGGTCTGCTACCTGGAGGGGGTAAACCCCTTGTTGCTTAAAGGACACTTTGTGAAGATCCTTTAATTGTTGGACACTTTGAGAAGATCTTTTGGCCAGTGGGCCACTGTTGTCACAAAATCAAGTCTGTGTGAGGAGCTGCCATGTCAGAGGGCAGTTGCTCAATACCTTTCTTCAAGTAAAGTGCTGGAGGAAGGACTTATGTGGAGCGCACATGTGACGTCACTGGTTGCTGGAACACTGGCGGTCCCAGCAACTAATGACTGCTGAGCCGCAGGGATCGCGCACTGCAGACTGGTGGGCTGATGGTCCGGACACTAAACATTTCCAACCAGTTCAGGCACAGTACAGCTACTTGGAGATTTTGATAAGTTGGAGATCTTGACAGAACAATGGTTTTGTTTTAGAGAAATTAGTGAGGGTGCCCCACAGATGCTCAATAGGGTTTAGGTCTGGAGACATGCTTGGCCAATCCATCACCTTTACCCTCAGCTTCTTTAGCAAAGCAGTGGTCTATAAACTGATCAAAAAAATTAAAGGAACACTTTATCAGAATATAGCAAGTCAGTTAAACTCCTGTGATATTGATCTGGTCAGTTAGGTAGCAGAGGGGGTTGTTAATCAGTTTCAGCTGCTTTGGTGTTAATGAAATTAACAACAGGTGCTCTAGAAGGGCAACAATGAGACAACCTTCAAAACAGGAATGGTTTTACAGGTGGAGGCCACTGACATTTTTTTCCCCCTATTTTATCTTTTCTGATGGTTTTTAACTAGTTCACTAGTTGCATTTGGCTAGGGTCAGTGTGACTACTGGTAGCATGAGGCGATACCTGGACCCTATAGAGGTTGCACAGGCAGTCCAACTCCTCCAGGATGGCACATCAATACGTGCCATTGCCAGAATGTTTGCTGTGTCACCCAGCACAGTCTCAAGACCATGGAGGAGATTCCAGGAGGCAGGCAGTTATTCTAGGAGAGCTGGACAGGGCCGTAGACCCATCAGCAGGACCCGTATCTGCTCCTTTGTGCAAGAAGGAACAGGATGAGCACTGCCAGAGCCCTACAAAATTACATCCAGCAGGCCACTGGTGAATGTCTCTGACCAAACAATCAGAAATGGACTTCATGAAGGTGGCCTGAGGGCCCAATGTCCTCTAGTGGGCCCTGTGCTCATTGCCCAACACTGTGAAGCTCCATTGGCATTTGCTATTGAACACCAGAACTGGCAGGTCCGCTACTGTGCTTTTTATTGATGAGAGCAGTTTCACCCTGAGAATATGTGACAGACGTGAAAAGGTCTGGAGAAGCTGTGGAGAACATTATTGCCCCCACCTCACTACCCAACTCTTTTCAGTTATTCAAAGACCTCCATATGTTCATTCGCAACCTCACTCTCAAACGCCACTATAATATAAAATCACCCCAGGTCATTGACAGCAATATATCCCCCAATTTGGCTGAACTCACTGTTGTTTCTGAAAACGGTGACTCACCCGAATTGAATATTTTAAAGGATTTGTACAACATGGAGAGCGATGATGAGGATATAGACGTACTTCTTCTCACACAACATCTCTCCACCTCCCCCCCAATACAATTCAGTACTTTCAGGCCAAAATCCTTGTTCAATCCCACACATTCAAAGGGACCCTATCTCCAAACTTTTTATCAGGTGGTGTTCTCCGACATAAAAAAAAAAAAAAACAGACACATGATAGTCTTTCCAATCATTCCAATTATTCCAATCTTACTCCTTTAGAAAAATCAGCCCTTAAAAATCTGACTAACAATCACAATATAGTCATCAAGACGGCAGACAAAGGTGGAGGCATCGTGGTCCAAGATCGCAGTGAATATCTGGCTGAAGCCCGCCGTCTTCTCTCTGATGACAGCACATACCGTAAACTACGCTGTGACCCTTTGTCAAGCTTCACCATGGAAGCCAAAATACTCACAGATAGAGCAAAAAGTAATGACATCATCTCTAAACATGAGCATGCTTTCTTCAGTCGGCCATACTTCTCCACTCCATATTTTTATCATATCCCCAAAATCCATAAGAGTATCCAGAATCCACCAGGTCGACCCATAGTTGCGGCAATGGATAGTATCACCAGCTCAGTTTCTACAGCCACTCGCTACCAGTCTCCCCTCTTATATTCGGGATGGATTCCATCTTATGCAACAATTAGACCATTATGCATGGGAGCCCACTTACTCTTGGGCCTCCTTAGATGTAAGCTCATTGTATACCTCCATTCCACACCACATAGGTCTCAGAGCCATTGCCAGCTTCCTTTCCGCCGATCCCATGCTCAATCCAGGTCAGGCAGAGTTCATCCTAGAGGCCACCGAATTCTGTCTGACCCATAACTATTTCGAATTTGATGGTGATTTCTACCTCCAAACAAAGGGCACAGCAATGGGTGCCAACTTTGCACCTAGCTATGCTAACCTAACCATGGGGTACTGGGAGGCCAATTACATCTGGCTCAACAATCTATTTACCTCCCATGTAGTTTTCTATGGGAGGTATATTGACGACATCATCGTCATTTGGGATGGCCCAGAGCCCCTCTTCACAGATTTCATTACACATTGTAACAACAATGAGTATGGCCTTACTTTTACTTCAGAACATGATCGGTCCCAACTTGCATTCTTGGATTTGTTACTTTTCCACCATGAAGGCAAAATACTGGCCAAAAACTACACCAAGCCGACAGCTGGCAACTCTTTTCTGCACCATCAGAGCTGCCACCATCCTAGATGGATTGCAAACATTCCCAAGAGCCAGTTCTGTCGCCTACGTAGAAATTGCACCAGACAATCAGACTATATCACAGAAGGGTCCCTTCTAAAACAAAAGTTTATGGATAAAGCTTTTCCACCTGAACTTGTAAATGAAGCTTTCGATCTCTATCTGTCAGAACCATCCACATCTGCCAATGATAGTATTCAACCTGAAGCACAGCCCGTCCGTTTCGTGACTCAGTTCCATTCCAGATATAAAGCCATGGAACGTATTTTCACCAAACACTGGTCGATCCTTTGTCAGGATCCACATTTAAAATCTACCATCACTTCCAAACCAATGTTTACGTATCGGAAGACTAGGAACATTAAAAACCTGGTAGCGCCCAGCAAATACAAAGGCCCAAAAAGTTCCAAAACAATATCACCCTGTCTCATTCCCCTAATTGGGATGTACCAGTGTCGCAAAAAATTGTGCCTCACTTGTAGTCATGTTCACCATGGTCAAAAAGAATTCACTAACAAAGGTCAGACATACCAGATCAGCAACTTTTATAACTGTTCGACAGAATTTGTCATTTATTGCTTGATTTGTCCTTGTGGGTTATATTATGTAGGCCGCACCATACGCACTCTGAGAAAGAGGTTTGGTGAGCACCGCCGCCTCGTAGAGGCAGGAGACGACCATCATAGTGTTCCCCTCCATTTTCTCAAAAAACATGATCATTCTTCATTGGGCCTCAGGGTCTGGATTATTGAGTCCATCCCCGGTACGTTCCCACTGGCAGAGCGTTTTAAACGTCTCTGTCAGAGGGAAACGTACTGGATATATATCCTTGACTCTCTGGCCCCTGGAGGGCTCAACGAGGAAATAGAGACGAGTAGTCTCATTTGACTTCCCCTTCAGCCCCTTCTATTGATTGTTTGATACCTTCAACACACTTGTACTCCTCATGTTTTAGGTTTGTGTCGGGTATTTTGTTATTGCCACATTGCATGTTTCTTCCTATTGTGATGCTGCTACTATGTTTTATTTGAATATCACCTCCGAGCTAGCTAGTACATTATTTTTTATTGTAATTATTACCTATTATTATTTTTCATTATTATTTTTTACTAATTATCCAACTTTCATTAGGAAACACACAAGTATGTCCATATATTTGGGTGTGCGCGCGCGTGCGTGTGTGTGTATGTGGCTGCATATACACCTGCATGTGTGCGTGTCCGTGTGTATAAGTATACATACACATATATATGTATTGCGCCTTCATCTTTCTCAAATACATTTTCAACCTATAAACATGATCCCAAAATCATACAACAGTCACATACCACTCCACTCAGCCATCTTCAGGGAACTCCTGATTTGTATGGCTATAATTTTACACAAACATATATAGTTTTTTAAACACATATTTTTATTTTTTCGCATGATCTTGCGCATATTTAATGTCATCCGACTATCTGTTTCACCTTTGTACCCATTTTTCATCTTCCATCTTATTATTCTTATTTTTTCTTCCATTCTCTATTTCATTTTATTATTATTTTTATTTCTTATTTTTATTTTTATTCTCAATATCCATTTCTCTTATACCATTTCACAATTCCATTTGTATTTAATTTTATTGTTTAAATTTATTTTTATTTCTTTCTATTTTTATTTTTAATTTTATTATTATTTCATTTTTATTTTTATTATTTTTATTCTAATTTTAATTTGATTTATTTCTATACAATCTGTTTATTGACCCAACACATTCACTCTCCTTCTTTCCCAACCATAAAACATTTCTATGATGACCTTTTTCATTGTCAGCAACACTCTCATTATCAATATTGTCCCTTTATTCTTCACTTTAGCATCTCTCTTACATTTGCACGCTTATCCATACATCATCTTTTCCTTTCTTCTGTTTCTCCGGTTTCATTCAAGTATATCAGTTACTGTTGCTCACAACATCTCTTTCATTTCCTTATTTGACACTACAGCACGTAGCCGCAGTACACAGCTCTTTGTCCGAGTTTGATAGACCTCTCCCCCCTCCAATCAGGGCCCGCCTTAGACTACATATGTTTCGACCTATCACAGGTCACGTTAGGCCTGAGGAAGGAGCGTAGCTCCGCAAACGCGTCGCCTATCCCAGCACAGACCCGGAAGTGACCCTGCTCCCCGGATTGTACACAGCGCGTTCCAGCGACAGGACATAGCAAGTATCCAGCAGCGCACCCTGTCAGAAGAATAGAACGCCACCGCACGATGTGACTCTACACCTCATCTGGGACACCTGGCATGATTATCTCACCCTTTGTACGCCTGCTTTACTTGTACCCTTGTGAGTACTTGATTTTAAAGATACATTAAATCTGTTTTTAATACTGCACTTAGAGTGGCGCCATTGTTTTTCTTCTTCAGTACCCAGAGGATTGCTTCATCCTGATCTACAGGGCTGCCTTCTACAGTAGCTTATTATGGACTAATTCAGTTTCAGTTTTAGTTTCATTTTGGACTTTAGCATTTAGTCTCATGCTGATCAGCATAAATTCATAATTTTATTGTTTATTATTCGATTTATTTTAGTTATGAAACCACCCTTCAGTCATTCATTCTCTTTGTATTAGAGCAATATATGTATTTTTTAGGGGGCTCCAGCTGTTTTATATTGGTTGAATGTAGCGCTCACATGTATATGTTGGAGAACATTATGCTGCCTGTAACATCTTTCAGCATGACCAGTTTGGTGGTGGGTCAGTGATGGTATGGGGAGGCATATCCATGAAGGGACACACAGACCTCTACTGGCTAAACAATGGCACCCTGACTTCCATTAGGTATTAAGGTGAAATCCTTGGACCCTTTGTCAGACCCTATGGTGCAGTGGGTGCCCAGCCTCATGTGACGAGAATATGCAGCCAGTTCCTGGAGGATGAAGGAATTGATACCATTGAGTGGCCCCCATGCTCGCCTGACCTAAATCAAATAGAACACCTCTGGGATATTATGTTTCGGTCCATCCGACGCCGCCAGGTTGCACCTCAGTCTGTTAAGGAGCTCAGTCATGCCCTGGTCCAGATCTGGGAGAAATACCCCAAGACACCATCCGTCATCTCATTAGGAGCATGTCCCGACGTTGTCAGGCATGTATACAAGCACATGGGGGCCATACAAACTACTGAGTACCATTTTGAGTTGCTGCAGTGAAATTTCAGCAAAATGTACTAGCCTGCTGCATAATTTTTTCACTTTGATTTTTGGGGTGTCTTTGAATTCAGCCCTCTGTAGGTTAATAATTTTAATTTCCATCAAATGATGTGGCATCTTTTCGTTCCTAACACATTACCCAGTCTATATCAGTATAGATATCCAGCAAAATATTTTTCCCCATTAAGATCTGATGTGTTTTCAAAGTTTTCCTTTAATTTGTTTGAGCTGTGTGCGTGTGTGTGTGTGTGTGTGTGTGTGTGTGTGTGTGTGTATACAGTCGTATGCAAAAGTTTAGGAATCCCTGACAATTTCCATGATTGTCATTTATAAATATTTGGGTGTTTGGATCAGCAATTTCACTTTGTTCTATCAAATAACTGAAGGACACAGTAATATTTCAGTAGTGAAATGAGGTTTATTGGATTAACAGAAAATGCGCAATATGAATCAAAATGAAATTAGACAGGTGCATAAATTTGGGCACCCCAATAGAAAAATCACATCAAAATTTAGTAGAGCCTCCTTTACCAGAAATAACAGCCTCTAGACGCTTCCCATAGCTTGTAATGAGTGTCTGATTCTGGATGAATGTATTTTGGACCATTCCTCCTTACAAAACATCTCCAGTTCAGTTAGGTTTGATGGTTGCTGAGGATGGACAGCCCGCTTCAAATCACCCCACAGATGTTCAATGATATTCAGGTCTGGGGACTTGGATGGCCATTCCAGAACATTGTACTTGTTCCCCTGCATAAATGCCAGAGTAGATTTTGAACAGTGTTTTGGGTCATTGTCTTGTTTAAATATCCAGCCCCGGCATGACTTCAACTTTGTGACTGATTCCTCAACATTATTCTCAAGAATCTGCTGATATTAAGTGGAACCCATGCGACCCTCAACTTTAACCAGATTCCCAGTACCGCCACTGGCCACACAGCCCCACAGCATGATGGAACCTCCACCAAATTTTACTGTGGGTAGCAAGTGTTTTTCTTGGAATGATGTGTTCTTTTGCCGCCATGCATAACGCCCCTTGTTATGACCAAATAACTCAATCTTTGTTTCATCAGTCCACAGCACCTTATTCCAAAATGAAGCTGGCTTGTCCAAATGTGCGTTTGCATACCTTAGTTTGTGGCGTGTGTGCAGAAAAGGCTTCTTTCACTCTCCCATACAGCTTCTCCCTGTGCAAAGTGCGCTGAATTGTTGAAGTATGCACAGTGACACCATCTGCAGCAAGTTGATGTTGTAGGTCTTTGGAGGTGGTCCGTGGGCTGTTTTTGACCGTTCTCACCATCCTTCGCCTTTGACTCTCCAATATTTTATGTGGCCTGCCACTTCTGGTCTTAACAAGAACTGTGCCTGTGGTCTTCCATTTCCTCTCTATGTTCCTCACAGTGGACACTGACAACTTATATCTCTGCGATAACTTTTTGTAGCCTTCCCCTAAACCATAATGTAGAACAATATTTGTTTTCAGGTCATTTGAGAGTTGTTTTGAGGCCCCCATGTTTCCACTCTTCAGAGGAGAGTCAAAGAGAACAACAACTTGCAATTGGCCACCTTAAATACCTTTTCTGATGATTAGCAAAAGAGAGAGGCGCCTCTGGGTGCAGACTAAAAACAAGGTTTATTTCATAAAAAGGTAATGATCATCAAACTCACATGTTGAAGGTCGTCAGTAGGCATAAAATAGTAATCAATACTGAGGAGGACATCATCCATCAAAGGTTCAAGACAGTCAAAAACAACTCCTAGCAGGGGGCTCTGCCTGTGTGTGAGGAGAGGTACCGCTGAGATGTGAGGCCGGCCGCAGCGGTGACAAGTCACAGTACTAGGTGGAGAGCATGGAAGGCTGTAAACATCCGGCGAGGAGTGATGACGTCATGAGTCGAGCGACGCGTTGCCGGGCGTACGGGCTGTGATGACGTGACAGCCGCGCCCCTTCATCAGGCTAAAGATGGATGGGATAGGGCAGCTTAAGACAACCAGAAATTGTGGTGATTGGTGTGGGTGAGGAGGGGAAGGGGCGGGACCGGGACTACAGGAAGTAACCAGAGGAACGATCAAGAAGTGTCAGCAGTGAAGTGTAAAGTGTAAGTGTCAGCAGTTAAGTGTAAAAGCATGACAATGATGGGGAGGAAATGATGTAAAAGAAAGTTGAATTAGAATGGAGAAGATATATACTGAAAAATAAGATGAGAATGGTAATAAAAAAAAAAAAAAAAATAAAAAAAAAAAAAAAAAAAAAATAAAATATAAAAAAATAAAAATAAAAATAATAATAAAAATAAAATAAAATTAAAAAATAAAAAATAAAAAATAAATAAAATGATAATTAAAAAAAGAATGAAAAATAATGAAAATTAAAATAGGTTAATTAATGATATATACATGAATATGATGAGTCTATGGGGGGAGGGGGGGGGGAATAGGAGGGAAAAGCATATACGTATATCTATACATATACGTATACATGAACATATACAGTCCCATATGAAAAATAGAACTGGAAGGAAAGGGGGGAGGGGAACAAGAAAAAGCAAAAAATCCACATATACACATATATACGCATATATATACATATACATACACATGCACATGAATACATACAGGCACACATGACTATAATAAGGAAAATGTCTGATAAAACTGGAAGGACGGGTGAGGGGGGGGGGGAGGGGGAGGGGGAGGGAAAGGCGGAGAGAAAAGAGTGGGCATGTATCTCTCCATCACACACAAATCAGACCTTATGTAAAAAAACACACAGTTAATAGACAATTAATTAAAAAGAGGTAAAAATTCTAATTATCACTAAATTAGTGGTAATTGATACAAGTTCTTATTTAAAATTATTGTAGCATATGTGTGTGCACGTATGCGCACGCAAAAAAGCGCACGCACACGGCGCACGCAGATGCAGAATAAGATTCAAAATTATTCACACAGAACCTAGACAGCTAATAATCTTGTAAAAAAGCAGAAAACTAAAATGTGTGTATAAAAGATATTAAAGGATGGTAGAAATCTCTATACTTTCGTTAATTCCTCCTGGCGATAGGGCATCTAAGGTATATATCCAAAAAGTTTCCTGGGAGCAGAGCTTCTTGAATCTTTCAGCGGGAGATAGGGATCTGGGAATTTGTTCGATTACCCATACCCTGAGTCCCACTGTCGAGCTCTGGTGGGCCGCCGCAAAGTGTCTAGGGACACTATGTGGATCGGTGCCACCTTCAATTAGCCTTCGGTGCTCACCGAACCTCTGTCTGAGAGCCCTGATGGTACGGCCTACATAGATCAATCCGCATGGGCAGCTCAGGCCATAGACTACAAAGTCTGATGAGCAGTTGAAAAAGTCTTTTAACATATAGGTTTTACCTTTTGTGACAAAAGACTTCTGACCATGATGGACGAAGTGGCAAGTTTTGCACAAGGCCTTGCGGCACTGATACATACCCACCAGGGGTATGAGTGTGGGTACAGCAGGAGAAGGTGCGGTGGATTTAAGTTTACTGGGGGCAATTTTGCTCTTTAAGTTAGGGGCCCTACGGTAAGTGACTTTGGGATGTGAAGGTAATACGGCTGAGAGGTGGGGATCCTGTTGTAAGATATCCCAATGTTTGGATAGAATTTTTTCCATGTGTTTAATTTTGTGGTGGAAGGTAGTGACAAATCTGCTAGAACAGTCCTTGGGAGATGTACTATCTCTAGGAGGTTTGCCGTGAAGATAGTGATTGTAGGCTTCATCAACCAAGGACTCAGGGTATTGTTTATCCAGAAACTTCCTTTTAAGATTAACACTAAGTGCAGTGTAATCAGACTCTTTTGTGCAGTTTTGTCGAAGACGACAAAACTGTCCCTTTGGGATGTTGGTGATCCACTTAGGAAAATGGCAACTGTTGTAGTGTAAGTACGAGTTGCCTGCGGTAGGCTTGGTATAGTTTTTGGAGGTGATGACTGAACCTTCGTGACCCAATTCTAGATCCAGAAAGGCTATGGTGGCACAGTCTGTGACAGATGTAAATGAAAGTCCATAAGGATTACTGTTGCAGTGTTTCACAAAAGGAGTAATGAGCTCGGAGTCACCATCCCGGATGATAATCACATCATCGATGTACCTGCCGAAGAACACTATGTTTGCTGCAAAAGGGTTATGATTGTGGATGTATTCGTTTCCCCAAAAACCCATAGCTAAATTGGCGTAAGACGGAGCAAAATTAGCTCCCATCGCCGTACCCTGTATTTGATGAAAAAAATCTCCATTAAAAGTAAAATAATTGTGCATCAGGCAGAACTCTGTGGCTTCTATGATAAATCTGGCCTGACGCATATTCATTAAGGGATCCGTAGATAAAAATCGCTCCAATGCCATCAATCCGAATTGGTGTGGAATGGAAGTATACAGAGAGCATACATCGAGTGAAAGCCATACATAAGAGGACTCCCATCTGTAAGAAGACAGGAGCTCTAAGAGATGCGTTCCATCACGTATGTATGACCGTAAGGATAAGACTATGGGCTGTAAAAATTGGTCTATGTACAAACTGAAACCTGTGGTGACACTCTCCATCGCTGCTACAATAGGTCTGCCAGGAGGATCCACTAGGCTTTTATGAATCTTGGGTAGGTAATAAAAATAAGGGATTTGATAGAAAGATTTCCGCAGGAATGAACTTTCTGCTTTCGTAATGATTTCTTCTTTTAGAGCATTGTTTATAAGGGTGTCAGCCTCCAGTGCAAATTCTGCAGTGGGGTCTTTACTAAGCTTAGCATAAGTAGCTCTATCTGAGAGGAGTCGATATGCTTCCCTTAGGTAGTCAGACCTATTGAGCAGCACTATACCACCCCCCTTGTCAGCTGACTTGATTACCAAGTCCCCGGCAAGGGTAAGGTGGTTCAGCGCTGTAATTTCAGAAGGTGAGAGGTTATGAGTTTTGGATGTATAATTGCACATTTTTATTAGATCAGCATAGACCACTCTATAAAAGCTCTCAATGTATGGGCCTTTCGATTGAGTGGGAAAAAAGATGGACTTGGGTTTTAATGTGGACCGTATGATCGGCGGAGATGTAGCTAGATGTTGGGTGAGCATCAGTGATGTGAATTCATCACAGTCAAAACTACCCAAATCCTCAATATTGTGGTCAGGTACCTCTATACTGAGATCTGATGAAACAGTGGGGGATATTGTAGGGGTCTGAGTATTGGATACACCATCTGTATTCTGATCTTTGAGTGATTTTATTTGGAAATGTCTTGTCAAGGTTAATTTGCGTATGTAGCTATTTAGGTCCTTGAAGAGGACAAAAGGATTAGGTTTGTTTACCGGGGCAAAATTGAGTCCACGATTCAGAAGGGAAGTGTCAGCAGGGGACAGGGTGTGGGAAGATAAGTTGAAAATCTTTACCGTTTTGGGTGTTTCAGTGTGTTGGCCTGTTTTTCTAGTTCGTCCTCCTCTACAGCCTCTTCTGTGAGTTTTCTTTTTCTTGATATGGAGGCTGGAGGAGGACCGAACGCTAAAAAAGGGGAGGTGGAACTGTTCGCTGTAGGAACGTTAGAAGTGTTCGATGACGGGGTGTTCGAAGATCGGTTTTCTATCAGGGGCACTATAGGTTCTGTAGGCCTGAGGTTGGGAGTGGCTGGATAATTAATTAGTTTCGGACTGGTGGAGATGGTGGTAGGAATTTCAGCAACATTAGTGCGGATAGGAGGACCATCTTTAGGGGCACTACGGGGAGTGCTGGGTCTATTGTAGAATTGGTTGAGAGCATTGATCAATTCCAAATTCTTGTTCTTGTGTTTATGGGGAACCTGTTTATGTGATGTTTTGGACGGATGTTTGAAAATGTTAGGCAGTGTGGAGGCACGTGAAGTGCGAGAAGAGGAATGAATCAAGGGATTCTCAGGCTGTCTCATAGGAATGACAGCATCATATGGTTTGATATCCAACAAGGAAGGAATGGGGGGATTAGAAGGTGCCTGATCACACTCATTCTGTTCAGGTGAGTGTGAGGTGGTCATACTGGGTATAGGTTTGTGCTTTTTATTCCATGAAAAAACTTTGTTGGAGTTGTAGTCCTCCAAATCACGTTTAAATTTCCCCATCTTGACATCAATGAAAGCATCCTCATCTTTTTTGGTTTTTTCCTTCAGTATCTCAAGCCATGATAGTGGAATATGGACTTGGAAACTGGCAATGTCTTTGATGATAGCTTGAACTTGCTCAGTGAGGGTATTGAGCTTGTGGGCTCTATGGGAGATCAGTATTCCCATCCATTTGGTAGTGCAGAATTCTGCAATATTGGCCCATTCTTTCGTCTGATCTGTGCTAAAACCACTGGGGCAGTCTTTTGTTACTCGTAATCCCCTCGGTGAGATTTTTACATCAATATATTGCTGTAAAAAGAATTTATCCCACCACTGGAAATTGGTGGTGTGGATTACTCTTTCTAGTTGTTTAAATTTGCCACACAAACTGTGGCGTGTTTTACCTGAAAGTTTTACAGTATCTGAAAAGGTAATAGGGGAAAGTAAGATGTACATTTGTTCAAGGGTCGCATACCTATTGCTGGTAATAGCAGAAACAATATCCATGATGATATATGGTCAGACACCATATAAATAAATAAATCAAAAAGAAAAAAGAAAAGAGGAAAAAATAGTGTAATGAAGATGGAAAAAAAAAAAAAAAATGGAGGGGGGGGGTTTTAGGGGAAGAAGTGGAGAGGGAGTGGAAGGGGGGGTGGGGGAGGGGGAAAAAAAAAAAAAAAAAAAAAAAGGGGGAAGAGAACGACTGGAGAGGAAGCAATATGGGACTTGTTTGTAATTATGTGATAACCAGTATGCAGCACAGGAGGTTTCAGAAAGTTACAATATGCAAGTGAAGGCGCAAAGAACTGGCGATAACAACAATAACAACAATAATAAGAACGAAGGGATAGGGGACAAACTGAAATGTTTCCAGTCTCACATTACATTAAATGGATAGATAATGTCCACATGTATATGTCCAAAGTGGAGAAATTGAATATCTCATTAACATATATAGGGTACGGTCTCACTGTCATGTGGACATGAGGAGTTCAAGGGTCCAGTTAATAATGATAGGTCCACGAGCAGGGCTGCCTTCATCAAGAAGTGAAACCACATTCCAATCCTAAGGAAAAGCAAAAGAGAGAGGCGCCTCTGGGTGCAGACTAAAAACAAGGTTTATTTCATAAAAAGGTAATGATCATCAAACTCACATGTTGAAGGTCGTCAGTAGGCATAAAATAGTAATCAATACTGAGGAGGACATCATCCATCAAAGGTTCAAGACAGTCAAAAACAACTCCTAGCAGGGGGCTCTGCCTGTGTGTGAGGAGAGGTACCGCTGAGATGTGAGGCCGGCCGCAGCGGTGACAAGTCACAGTACTAGGTGGAGAGCATGGAAGGCTGTAAACATCCGGCGAGGAGTGATGACGTCATGAGTCGAGCGACGCGTTGCCGGGCGTACGGGCTGTGATGTGTACTAGAAAGAGTAATCCACACCACCAATTTCCAGTGGTGGGATAAATTCTTTTTACAGCAATATATTGATGTAAAAATCTCACCGAGGGGATTACGAGTAACAAAAGACTGCCCCAGTGGTTTTAGCACAGATCAGACGAAAGAATGGGCCAATATTGCAGAATTCTGCACTACCAAATGGATGGGAATACTGATCTCCCATAGAGCCCACAAGCTCAATACCCTCACTGAGCAAGTTCAAGCTATCATCAAAGACATTGCCAGTTTCCAAGTCCATATTCCACTATCATGGCTTGAGATACTGAAGGAAAAAACCAAAAAAGATGAGGATGCTTTCATTGATGTCAAGATGGGGAAATTTAAACGTGATTTGGAGGACTACAACTCCAACAAAGTTTTTTCATGGAATAAAAAGCACAAACCTATACCCAGTATGACCACCTCACACTCACCTGAACAGAATGAGTGTGATCAGGCACCTTCTAATCCCCCCATTCCTTCCTTGTTGGATATCAAACCATATGATGCTGTCATTCCTATGAGACAGCCTGAGAATCCCTTGATTCATTCCTCTTCTCGCACTTCACGTGCCTCCACACTGCCTAACATTTTCAAACATCCGTCCAAAACATCACATAAACAGGTTCCCCATAAACACAAGAACAAGAATTTGGAATTGATCAATGCTCTCAACCAATTCTACAATAGACCCAGCACTCCCCGTAGTGCCCCTAAAGATGGTCCTCCTATCCGCACTAATGTTGCTGAAATTCCTACCACCATCTCCACCAGTCCGAAACTAATTAATTATCCAGCCACTCCCAACCTCAGGCCTACAGAACCTATAGTGCCCCTGATAGAAAACCGATCTTCGAACACCCCGTCATCGAACACTTCTAACGTTCCTACAGCGAACAGTTCCACCTCCCCTTTTTTAGCGTTCGGTCCTCCTCCAGCCTCCATATCAAGAAAAAGAAAACTCACAGAAGAGGCTGTAGAGGAGGACGAACTAGAAAAACAGGCCAACACACTGAAACACCCAAAACGGTAAAGATTTTCAACTTATCTTCCCACACCCTGTCCCCTGCTGACACTTCCCTTCTGAATCGTGGACTCAATTTTGCCCCGGTAAACAAACCTAATCCTTTTGTCCTCTTCAAGGACCTAAATAGCTACATACGCAAATTAACCTTGACAAGACATTTCCAAATAAAATCACTCAAAGATCAGAATACAGATGGTGTATCCAATACTCAGACCCCTACAATATCCCCCACTGTTTCATCAGATCTCAGTATAGAGGTACCTGACCACAATATTGAGGATTTGGGTAGTTTTGACTGTGATGAATTCACATCACTGATGCTCACCCAACATCTAGCTACATCTCCGCCGATCATACGGTCCACATTAAAACCCAAGTCCATCTTTTTTCCCACTCAATCGAAAGGCCCATACATTGAGAGCTTTTATAGAGTGGTCTATGCTGATCTAATAAAAATGTGCAATTATACATCCAAAACTCATAACCTCTCACCTTCTGAAATTACAGCGCTGAACCACCTTACCCTTGCCGGGGACTTGGTAATCAAGTCAGCTGACAAGGGGGGTGGTATAGTGCTGCTCAATAGGTCTGACTACCTAAGGGAAGCATATCGACTCCTCTCAGATAGAGCTACTTATGCTAAGCTTAGTAAAGACCCCACTGCAGAATTTGCACTGGAGGCTGACACCCTTATAAACAATGCTCTAAAAGAAGAAATCATTACGAAAGCAGAAAGTTCATTCCTGCGGAAATCTTTCTATCAAATCCCTTATTTTTATTACCTACCCAAGATTCATAAAAGCCTAGTGGATCCTCCTGGCAGACCTATTGTAGCAGCGATGGAGAGTGTCACCACAGGTTTCAGTTTGTACATAGACCAATTTTTACAGCCCATAGTCTTATCCTTACGGTCATACATACGTGATGGAACGCATCTCTTAGAGCTCCTGTCTTCTTACAGATGGGAGTCCTCTTATGTATGGCTTTCACTCGATGTATGCTCTCTGTATACTTCCATTCCACACCAATTCGGATTGATGGCATTGGAGCGATTTTTATCTACGGATCCCTTAATGAATATGCGTCAGGCCAGATTTATCATAGAAGCCACAGAGTTCTGCCTGATGCACAATTATTTTACTTTTAATGGAGATTTTTTTCATCAAATACAGGGTACGGCGATGGGAGCTAATTTTGCTCCGTCTTACGTCCAATTTAGCTATGGGTTTTTGGGAAAAACGAATACATCCACAATCATAACCCTTTTGCAGCAAACATAGTGTTCTTCGGCAGGTACATCGATGATGTGATTATCATCTGGATGGTACTCCGAGCTCATTACTCCTTTTTGAAACACTGCAACAGTAATCCTTATGGACTTTCATTTACATCTGTCACAGACTGTGCCACCAAGCCTTTCTGGATCTAGAATTGGGTCACGAAGGTTCAGTCATCACCTCCAAAAACTATACCAAGCCTACCGCAGGCAACTCGTACTTACACTACAACAGTTGCCATTTTCCTAAGTGGATCACCAACATCCCAAAGGGACAGTTTGTCGTCTTCGACAAAACTGCACAAAAGAGTCTGATTACACTGCACTTAGTGTTAATCTTAAAAGGAAGTTCTGGATAAACAATACCCTGAGTCCTTGGTTGATGAAGCCTACAATCACTATCTTCACGGCAACCTCCTAGAGATAGTACATCTCCCAAGGACTGTTCTAGCAGATTTGTCACTACCTTCCACCACAAATTTAAACACATGGAAAAAATTCTATCCAAACATTGGGATATCTTACAACAGGATCCCCACCTCTCAGCCGTATTACCTTCACATCCCAAAGTCACTTACCGTAGGGCCCCTAACTTAAAGAGCAAAATTGCCCCCATAAACTTAAATCCACCGCACCTTCTCCTGCTGTACCCACACTCATACCCCTGGTGGGTATGTATCAGTGCCGCAAGGCCTTGTGCAAACTTGCCACTTCGTCCATCATGGTCAGAAGTCTTTTGTCACAAAAGTAAAACCTATATGTTAAAAGACTTTTTCAACTGCTCATCAGACTTTGTAGTCTATGGCCTGAGCTGCCCATGCGGATTGATCTATGTAGGCCGTACCATCAGGGCTCTCAGACAGAGGTTCGGTGAGCACCGAAGGCTAATTGAAGGTGGCACCGATCCACATAGTGTCCCTAGACACTTTGCGGCGGCCCACCAGAGCTCGACAGTGGGGACTCAGGGTATGGGTAATCGAACAAATTCCCAGATCCCTATCTCCGCTGAAAGATTCAAGAAGCTCTGCTCCCAGGAAACTTTTTGGATATATACCTTAGATGCCCTATCGCCAGGAGGAATTAACGAAAGTATAGAGATTTCTACCATCCTTTAATATCTTTTATACACACATTTTAGTTTTCTGCTTTTTTACAAGATTATTAGCTGTCTAGGTTCTGTGTGAATAATTTTGAATCTTATTCTGCATCTGCGTGCGCCGTGTGCGTGCGCTTTTTTGCGTGCGCATACGTGCACACACATATGCTACAATAATTTTAAATAAGAACTTGTATCAATTACCACTAATTTAGTGATAATTAGAATTTTTACCTCTTTTTAATTAATTGTCTATTAACTGTGTGTTTTTTTACATAAGGTCTGATTTGTGTGTGATGGAGAGATACATGCCCACTCTTTTCTCTCCGCCTTTCCCTCCCCCTCCCCCTCCCCCCCCCTCACCCGTCCTTCCAGTTTTATCAGACATTTTCCTTATTATAGTCATGTGTGCCTGTATGTATTCATGTGCATGTGTATGTATATGTATATATATGCGTATATATGTGTATATGTGGATTTTTTGCTTTTTCTTGTTCCCCTCCCCCCTTTCCTTCCAGTTCTATTTTTCATATGGGACTGTATATGTTCATGTATACGTATATGTATAGATATACGTATATGCTTTTCCCTCCTATTCCCCCCCCCCCCTCCCCCCATAGACTCATCATATTCATATTCATGTATATATCATTAATTAACCTATTTTAATTTTCATTATTTTTCATTCTTTTTTTAATTATCATTTTATTTATTTTTTATTTTTTATTTTTTACTTTTATTTTATTTTTATTATTATTTTTATTTTTATTTTTTATATTTTATTTTTTATTTTTATTTTTTTATTTATTTATTTTTTTTTTTATTACCATTCTCATCTTATTTTTCAGTATATATCTTCTCCATTCTAATTCAACTTTCTTTTACATCATTTCCTCCCCATCATTGTCATGCTTTTACACTTAACTGCTGACACTTACACTTTACACTTCACTGCTGACACTTCTTGATCGTTCCTCTGGTTACTTCCTGTAGTCCCGGTCCCGCCCCTTCCCCTCCTCACCCACACCAATCACCACAATTTCTGGTTGTCTTAAGCTGCCCTATCCCATCCATCTTTAGCCTGATGAAGGGGCGCGGCTGTCACGTCATCACAGCCCGTACGCCCGGCAACGCGTCGCTCGACTCATGACGTCATCACTCCTCGCCGGATGTTTACAGCCTTCCATGCTCTCCACCTAGTACTGTGACTTGTCACCGCTGCGGCCGGCCTCACATCTCAGCGGTACCTCTCCTCACACACAGGCAGAGCCCCCTGCTAGGAGTTGTTTTTGACTGTCTTGAACCTTTTGATGGATGATGTCCTCCTCAGTATTGATTACTATTTTATGCCTACTGACGACCTTCAACATGTGAGTTTGATGATCATTACCTTTTTATGAAATAAACCTTGTTTTTAGTCTGCACCCAGAGGCGCCTCTCTCTTTTACTTTTCCTTAGGATTGGAATGTGGTTTCACTTCTTGATGAAGGCACCCCTGCTCGTGGACCTATCATTATTAACTGGACCCTTGAACTCCTCATGTCCACATGACAGTGAGACCGTACCCTATATATGTTAATGAGATATTCAATTTCTCCACTTTGGACATATACATGTGGACATTATCTATCCATTTAATGTAATGTGAGACTGGAAACATTTCAGTTTGTCCCCTATCCCTTCGTTCTTATTATTATTGTTGTTATTGTTGTTATCGCCAGTTCTTTGCGCCTTCACTTGCATATTGTAACTTTCTGAAACCTCCTGTGCTGCATACTGGTTATCACATAATTACAAACAAGTCCCATATTGCTTCCTCTCCAGTCGTTCTTTTCCCCCTTTTTTTTTTTTTTTTTTCCCCTCCCCCACCCCCCCTTCCACTCCCTCTCCACTTCTTCCCCTAAAACCCCCCCCTCCTTTTTTTTTTTTTTTTTTTTTTTTTTTTTTCCATCTTCATTACACTATTTTTTCCTCTTTTCTTTTTTCTTTTTGATTTATTTATATGGTGTCTGACCATATATCATCATGGATATTGTTTCTGCTATTACCAGCAATAGGTATGCGACCCTTGAACAAATGTACATCTTACTTTCCCCTATTACCTTTTCAGATACTGTAAAACTTTCAGGTAAAACACGCCACAGTTTGTGTGGCAAATTTAAACAACTAGAAAGAGTAATCCACACCACCAATTTCCAGTGGTGGGATAAATTCTTTTTACAGCAATATATTGATGTAAAAATCTCACCGAGGGGATTACGAGTAACAAAAGACTGCCCCAGTGGTTTTAGCACAGATCAGACGAAAGAATGGGCCAATATTGCAGAATTCTGCACTACCAAATGGATGGGAATACTGATCTCCCATAGAGCCCACAAGCTCAATACCCTCACTGAGCAAGTTCAAGCTATCATCAAAGACATTGCCAGTTTCCAAGTCCATATTCCACTATCATGGCTTGAGATACTGAAGGAAAAAACCAAAAAAGATGAGGATGCTTTCATTGATGTCAAGATGGGGAAATTTAAACGTGATTTGGAGGACTACAACTCCAACAAAGTTTTTTCATGGAATAAAAAGCACAAACCTATACCCAGTATGACCACCTCACACTCACCTGAACAGAATGAGTGTGATCAGGCACCTTCTAATCCCCCCATTCCTTCCTTGTTGGATATCAAACCATATGATGCTGTCATTCCTATGAGACAGCCTGAGAATCCCTTGATTCATTCCTCTTCTCGCACTTCACGTGCCTCCACACTGCCTAACATTTTCAAACATCCGTCCAAAACATCACATAAACAGGTTCCCCATAAACACAAGAACAAGAATTTGGAATTGATCAATGCTCTCAACCAATTCTACAATAGACCCAGCACTCCCCGTAGTGCCCCTAAAGATGGTCCTCCTATCCGCACTAATGTTGCTGAAATTCCTACCACCATCTCCACCAGTCCGAAACTAATTAATTATCCAGCCACTCCCAACCTCAGGCCTACAGAACCTATAGTGCCCCTGATAGAAAACCGATCTTCGAACACCCCGTCATCGAACACTTCTAACGTTCCTACAGCGAACAGTTCCACCTCCCCTTTTTTAGCGTTCGGTCCTCCTCCAGCCTCCATATCAAGAAAAAGAAAACTCACAGAAGAGGCTGTAGAGGAGGACGAACTAGAAAAACAGGCCAACACACTGAAACACCCAAAACGGTAAAGATTTTCAACTTATCTTCCCACACCCTGTCCCCTGCTGACACTTCCCTTCTGAATCGTGGACTCAATTTTGCCCCGGTAAACAAACCTAATCCTTTTGTCCTCTTCAAGGACCTAAATAGCTACATACGCAAATTAACCTTGACAAGACATTTCCAAATAAAATCACTCAAAGATCAGAATACAGATGGTGTATCCAATACTCAGACCCCTACAATATCCCCCACTGTTTCATCAGATCTCAGTATAGAGGTACCTGACCACAATATTGAGGATTTGGGTAGTTTTGACTGTGATGAATTCACATCACTGATGCTCACCCAACATCTAGCTACATCTCCGCCGATCATACGGTCCACATTAAAACCCAAGTCCATCTTTTTTCCCACTCAATCGAAAGGCCCATACATTGAGAGCTTTTATAGAGTGGTCTATGCTGATCTAATAAAAATGTGCAATTATACATCAAAACTCATAACCTCTCACCTTCTGAAATTACAGCGCTGAACCACCTTACCCTTGCCGGGGACTTGGTAATCAAGTCAGCTGACAAGGGGGGTGGTATAGTGCTGCTCAATAGGTCTGACTACCTAAGGGAAGCATATCGACTCCTCTCAGATAGAGCTACTTATGCTAAGCTTAGTAAAGACCCCACTGCAGAATTTGCACTGGAGGCTGACACCCTTATAAACAATGCTCTAAAAGAAGAAATCATTACGAAAGCAGAAAGTTCATTCCTGCGGAAATCTTTCTATCAAATCCCTTATTTTTATTACCTACCCAAGATTCATAAAAGCCTAGTGGATCCTCCTGGCAGACCTATTGTAGCAGCGATGGAGAGTGTCACCACAGGTTTCAGTTTGTACATAGACCAATTTTTACAGCCCATAGTC